>JAVFBW010153059.1:0-12111 GCA_034783835.1 Mopalia ciliata
CCCCCCCCCCCCTTCTCTCTCCGCAACAATTTACAAAACGACAAGACAAAGATATTGCGTGCGAACTGTCTCCAACATATAGAATGACAAAATAAAACCAAACAATGTTGATGTCAATTACATATGTATAATCTGTATAGCATCATTAATCTGTATTCTAACAGCGTTGTCTCATTATGGTACATATAAGTCTATTATTAGCCCTATGTCGTTGTGAACACACCTGCGTGTCCTGGAATTTGTCTGACATAGATTTTACAAGCTCCATTGGCTGACATTTTATCGATTTGTTTATGTAGAACACACCTACATCCATATCAGACTTGTCCCTGGATGGCTTTACGTCCTAATTTTCACAGACAGACCTGAATGTTGAAATACATTTGGTTAAAATTTTGACAGTTGACTAGCAATAGGGGCTGACATATTTTGTCTGGGGTGTATAAATGAACATGATAACCCTGTTATCAGTGTTGTGCAGCCTTGTCTCTCAGATTTAACATTGTATTGGAATTCAAGTTAACACGGATTGCTTCCAATCAATTCTCTGCTTTGGACCGGGTAGTGTGAAGGGAGCGTATTGTTGTCTCGGTGCTCTCAGCTTTAAAGGGCAACATGAAGCCGATTTGTATGTGGTGTCTATTTGTTGTGGCTTGTGATTGCCCTGTCTTGTCTTGCCTTGTATATTGCCCGGCAGTAGCGTCCAGGTTGGTTCCCTTCACCCATTGGACTGACACTCCGTCCTACTGGTGAAATAACATTAGTACGTCGCAAAACCCCAATCAAACTAACAAACAACAAAAATATTTTAGGACATACATGTAGAACCGCTGTCCAAAGTATAATGTTGCTGCTTTACCCTGATTTAAATTAATACTAATGTTTCGACCAGTGCGTCTTACGGGCATATTTACGCCCCTCGCCGCAGTTTATAATCTACAAAAAGTTAAACAGCATGATAGACCATAGACCGTTAGAGAACTCTGAATTAACTGAAATAAAGTGAACCGTTGTTGGTATTGAACTCGCTGACTACGTCCAGGATGGTCGCATGCTACATTTTTATACATCATTTCTCTGAATGTCTGTGGATAAAAGTAAGTAACATATATACATACAGCTAGACGATGTACATCTATAAATAATGTTGCACCAACCCACGTTGGATTTAATCGATTCAATGTCTGTAGACAATCTGATTTAACAAAGAGATATTTCGTGCACAATTGTTGTCTAGTTTTTGATTTAGAATTAATCGATTGTTCTTTTTAATATTTTTTTTAAAAAGTAAGCTGATAAGATTATAACAATGAATATCAGCTTTTAGAACCTTTTACATAAGCTTGGACGTCACACCTGTCTCCATTGATTAAAGGTAGGCCTGCTGATGTCCACTTATTATCAATCTGCGGATTCAAGCGGTTACCACGCTAACAATTTCCGCGATAGGCTACCTGCATAGGTCAGCCCGAGGCAATGGAGGTCACTCGGTGCATACAATCGCTATGCTCTGCTGATCAGCTTTGTTAAATATATCTATCTCATTGTTAGTAAGCATGTGTCCAACATGTCACCGTGTCTCGCTCAACGCGATTTACATCAGTTTATCGGCTGCTAACATTACAATGAATCATTCTGGCACCGTGCATTGTTGTGTATTCAATATGTATGGACCTATTGAGTCTGCCCTGGTACAGCAGAAATATTATATAAATTATTGGTGGCCCACACTTACTTTGCACTTCTCTCTGTGCATGCATTCCTATCCACCGCGGTTTGTGTCAAATAACAGGCGAATCGGTGTTTCGCTGCAGAAACGTAGCTTGTTCACATGTTATTGACGAGCGGTTCGGCGGGTGTTTCCTGTTGCCCCAGCAGTTGCTATCGGAGATAAAAGGCAGTAAAAACGAAGCCGATCTGTTCGTGATGCATTTGTATTCTGTCTTGTTGTTGTCCTGGCATGTCCTGGTTTGTTGTCAGTTGCTCCCAAACAAACAAGGAAACGAACAAACATCTGTTCCTGCTGAATACGATATCGTGTAATTTTAAAGATTAAACCTCTATAATCTAGATAAATGAGTTAATCTTCTATAATCTTCATATAGTTATGTTAATCTTTCTGTTCTGGGTATGGACCTGGGTCGCATGGTGTATCATACACTCTACGGTATAGCTATGCACAACGCAACGTGGGTCAAACGTTAAATAGGCCTGCAAGTCCCGATTCGCTTAATTAAGTAAAACCTATATATTTGCTATACAAGCTGAAGTTTTAGTTTTATTCGAATACAGCCTAATCGGCCACACGTATTGACAACTGCATGTACAATGCTGTTAATTACAACAAAGATCCGTGCATCATAACAACTACACGTGACAGTTAGTTTTGATATTTGCTCCTGTCGACTTTATGCCCCGTAGAGCGACACTGAGTCAACGTTCCGTAATGTCACGGCACGTAATGTTTCTTCACAATGAACTTTGAAAACTAACCCTTCTCGCCACATGTGGTGTTTGACAGAGAGGGTATTTAGGTGAACGGAACGTCTTTTCCTATAGACTTGCCAGATGCATCCTGTCTCAAGCAAACAGTCGTGTTAGTCGGCTAAACGTACTAGAATGTTCTGAATTGTTCTGTAAGAATGTCCGAAATGGTGTAATTTGACATTGTTAAGAATTCGCAATAAGCTAATTTTTAATACATGTGTACACATAATTAAGTACATATCTTCAATATTTAAAAGGATTTCGTTTGACGTAAAAGTTTAAATAGGATGCATGCATATGTGGTACTTTTCTTACTGATGCGTATCTCTCCTTGTAAGTCTTATTATTATTATTTTTTATCGAGATATCGCTTATCTTGTAATGTGTGTCTTAAATAAAACGATTTATGATTAGATCCTTAATTTCTCTGAATTTATTTCGTTTTGCACAATGCACGAACGCGGACGTGTTTATTGTTTGTGTAGTTTGACCCGCTGTTTTCCTGCTTGTCTCTATCGCATAGTTCATCAGACAAGTTAAAATATATTACATGCATTTCAACTCTTGTCTGGCAAATATATCGTGCTGCATACACGGCTATCTCTTCTCGCGACACTTGATTCAATTTGTGGTCGAAACTGCTAGCGTGCAGTGTCTTACCTGTCGTGAATATACTTTTACTTTTATTTTTAGACGACTCAATTTTTATGTTAACTGATTTGTCTAAAAAAGATAGCGTGCTGTCTAACATTAAATTGGATGTGTCGTGTAATATTAATTGACACAAGCGAGAATTACACACAGGCGGCTCTATATAGGAGTCAGCAAACTCATAGATACATACAAGCAGGTTATATCAAGTATTTGTAGACTGTAGCTGTGACTGATGAGTCATTCAACGAGTGCTATTGTTTTATAATTTATAAATCATCTGATATTTGTAACCCTTTTATTTTGACACTCATTCAGAAAGGCCAACACGGTAATATAACAAATGCACATGTGACCAGCACGTTCATACATATTGACCTTGTCGGAGATCGTAATTAAGGGATTATTATTATTAAAATAACTATTGTTGTAATTAACAACATCATCGAGCCATTCATTCGAAACCCAGGTATTAAAGTTCATCAGGTGACAATATTTGGTATAGGTTGGAAGGTTGATTGGTGTTTAACGCCACATTCATTTTTTTGTTTTTGTTTTAGGATTTCATTTTGATACCAAAAACTTTAAACATCTTGTTTTAAAATATGACAGGGTATAAAAACTCGAGTTCGAATCCCGGTGGAGTCCAGCGAAATGGTCTTTCTCTACAATAAGAATATATAACATTCATGATTGTTCTTTTATCGTTAGCCTTTGTAGCTCAGTCGGTCAGAGCGTTGGCTTTACTTGTCATAGACCCGAGTTCGCAGCCTGGTGGAGTACATACATGCTTTCTTTCTGTACACTTTCCAGTTAACATCGATAATGCTACTTCACATGTTAGCGAAATAGACATCGGTACTGCGTTAAAACCAAACAGAACGGAGGCAACTTGTCCCGAATAAATTATTCGAACAATTTACGTTTACTCATGGAGGTATGGCTGTACCTCCATGGTTTACTAAAGTGTGTGTTCATAAGCCTGTATGCTTCCAGTTAACACAGTATGTGTCAGATTTGTATTCGTATTGATAGGCCAACCTATAACTCTGCCGATCATATCGAGACTCTGGCAAGGTAAAGCCGATTGCGTGTACATATCTATATTTATGTAACCGGTTTCCTACTCTTTGCAGACTGGATTATACCTATATCACCAGTAAATAGAGAACTTAATTTACGCAATCTTAATTAAGCCTTTCGTCGTTACGCCTGATAAAGCTGACAAGGTTAATTTGTCTCCGCGTCAAATAACCTCCACAGATGTTTCTTAGAAAGGGAGATAACCTAGGTTTGCCTATTAAATCTATCTAAATTATACGCACACGCTCGCGCTTTAGTGTTATTGGCTCGTTCAGCCCAACAGGGTCAGATAAATAAAACACACTTTTATTAACTTAATCTTTTCAATTCATTGATTATCCCATTTGTGAACTTTTTATAAGGATGACCTATATATACGCAGTGTTATATACACTGTTCAAAGACGAACGAATAAAGCATTGTTCGAAGTTCAATGGGATTAAGCAGTTTGAAAAGAACATGGCTGCTTAGTTATTTGAGATATAGAAACAGATTCCCCGCCCATACGTATACCTGTAGGTATATCAGTATATTTCTAAAAGCAATCACACTGGCACAGGGATGTACATATATTTATACAAATGTGTCACTGCTAGATTGTTTGAATTTCTAAGGCAAGCGGTAAACACAATGATAAATGAAACCGCAGACACGGGTTACTGTTAAGCCTGCATGGTCGTATGAAATAAAATTTAATATAATACAATTATACTATGATGAAAAAGTCGTACACGAGGCATAGATCCTAACAAAATTACTTTATTTTCAGAATAGCTAATTTGCACCGGGAATGTTTTTAAAAGTTCCTCGCTTTACATTTGATCATATGTATGCGTTTAGAATATGTAGCCAACTGTTATCTGTAGAACATTTGTTTATGACAGTTATATAGACTACGCCTCTGTGGTTTTAAATTTATACTTTGCGCGCAATTTTATTTTACAGGTCAAGTATTTCGACATGTAAAACTGTTTTAACACTGACATGTTATGTTTTAAGGACTTAGTCACAAGACTATATCAGTGTAACTTTAATGACAGTTTCCGACAGGGAAATTCGGTATCTGGTAACACCCGATTTATGACGTACATACATGCCTCGGTTGTTTAGTAGAGCTATATATTAGTGTGTTTAGCGGTTGACACTCAATAAACCAATCATATAACTGAACATTGTTACATAGTGACTGGCACTGATGTCTGAATCATCTCCTGTTTTGACCAAGGTGTCTTTAACATATAACAATAACTTTTGCTCAAGAGAGATATCATGCAGTTAATCTCAAGATGTATATGAACAATAACCCGAATCGAATGACTTCCTCCTTTTCCCTTCAGATATCCCTAATTTTGCTTATTCTGCTCCTACGAATCTTTTAATTATAACCCCTGACAAAAGAATGGCCGTTTCTCGAGGATTGCTTGAATGGGGTTTACTTTTAAACATCAAATTAAAATTTTCTATTAGTTGTCTTTAGTCTAAATCTTTATACATAGTTTTATTGGCTACCATCAAAGTTGTTATTCAGACAGCCAGTTAAACGGCCACGGTCTTATTTATACGGCAAGAACAACTGCAGTCTGCATACCCCAAATTACCTGACTAAATTTAACCTGTTGGCAGTTATTCTAATTTGGCAATCCTCGCGAAAGCCCCCAAGTTTTGTCAGCGGATAAAAACTACGGGCTTTGTATAAATAGCCTCTGATCATTTAGCATGCGTTATTCAAGCCTAAAACCGTCAATATTACACCCATATTTATCAAATATAATGATATTTAATCTCCATTTATCTTTTCAGGTATGTCGGTATTTGCCGCTGTGACCCTCGATGGTCCACCTGTGATAAGGACTAATATTAGCAACGGTACAATAACACTGGAGTGTGCCTTCAAGATTACCACACCCAACGAACAAGTCACACAGCTTACATGGTCCAAAAAAACTATATATGATAATCATTATAAAGTCATTGTGCAGGTGAGTTTTTTAAAATATTTTGGTCAAACTGTTGGGCCTTGGCTCAGCATAGGAAGTAGACTCCTAAATCAACTGCACAGGTTCAGAACTGCCTGGAAACATTATGTATAAAAGTCCCTCTAGCTATGGGCAGTTTGTTTGAAGGGTAGTAATCTGTCTTTACTTGGCACTGGAGGAAAATTAACTTCGCAACATTATGGATATGCTCCACATGTTGGTTGATCTCTAGCTGTCAGTTTTGTCGGAATACACCGCCGTCCTCAATAAAATCGCCATTATGAAATGCATTTTTTAAAACTAATAATAACATTGTGTTGAGAATTCAGGGAAGTCATCAGTTTTCGGTTCTAAAGCTTATGTACTCTTAAAAAAAAATTGCGTATTTTGAATTAAAAATCATATGAAATTCGCTAAGTTGTATGTACAGTGTGTATAGCTAGAAAAAATGCTTCCGGCGAATTACAAGTACGATTTTGGTACGTATTCATACATATGCCATGGTCAAGCATCCTGCTGATATGGCAACAACGGGAGTCAAGCGAGACTTGGACGATTAGCAATGAGTCTACAGTGTACTCCCCATAAACTCTATATACCATAAGTAAAACGTTCAAAACTCAGAAAAATAATGGTCAATGATGACACACATATTTATGAAATATATTTGTCAACATTTAGCCAATTTAGTGGATCAGAACAGGGACTTAATTGCTCCTTCAGGTATATAAATGAGTCTCACAGTGTGGCTCTGGCAATGGCGGGGTTGGGTTTTAGGAGGTTACTTCTCGATTTTCCACCGTAATTAGGCAAAGCAAAGTGTGAAGTAGAAAGCCCATCGTCGTATAAGTGAAATACCATTGAGTACCACGTTAAACCTCAATGAAACAAACAAACCTTTATTGCCCCTAAGTTCGTTTTAAGCGAAGCCTTTGCCTTGAAATGCTGCTTTAACAGAGCGCATGGTTTGTACATTCATGTACAGGGTAGACTATTTCTTTTCACAGTCTTTTGAATATATTTCCAAAATAAAATTCATTTGCTTACCAGTTTTGCAATTAGGTTGTCATGATAGATTTTCTAAAAATGTTATGTTACCATGGTTACGTACGATGTGATAACATGAAATATGGTCAACACCCAATTACCCCCATCATTATGCAATGTTGTTCCTTGGCATATGTATTAGCATTATTCACCTTAGGTTATAAACCTCAGTGCTTACTTTTTCATCACATTTACTGGCTGTGGGAGCATGATTGCGTTTTAAATGGGAATCAACAGTGGCATTTAACCTCTATAAGTTTGAAAATACATTCTACCTCTCAATTATAACTGCTTGTTGTAAATAAACAAGGCGTAAAACACCAATCAGTCAAATCGTTCTCCCTTCCCGATCAGCTATCTGGATTGGAAGGAGCTTTTCCCAGACAATGGTCTGGTATTCAAGTTTTGTTTTGAAACGAACTAACCAATTATATGGCCTGTTTTAGTGGTGTATCTGCCATAAATAAGGGCTTTTAGCTTTTCTCATATATATGATCTGTGCATGAAGACTTTTATTCTTCCCATTTGTGTCAATTAAAAACAGAAGGGTTATAAATGTGCCTTCTTATGTGTTAAAAAAGGCATTTTTGACAAAATTTCGGAAATATCGTTATGGCAAGAGATCATTATTATTATTTACTGGCATTTCAATGGCTGTCTTCGATTGGTTTAACCGCCTGTCCCTTTAAAGAGTGCCTTTTCTTTTCCCCATATTGCCAACCGTTGTTCTAGTAGGCTGTTTGCAAACAACCTATTAAATATGCTTAGGAGCTTGTGTTTAATTACATTCGGATTTTGTATTCATACTTCCAGGTGCCTATACCCATGGGCAGTGGTCAGAAGCCTTACTATAGGGATTATGATTTAAAAAGAAGATCTAACATTACGATAGGCGAGAAGGTCAATTGGCGGACGAACGTGCAGATGGACATAAAACCTGGCTGCCTGGACGAGGCCATGTATCGCTGTGAGGTGAATGTGATGGGCGGAAGTAATCCTACCCCTTTAGACGTCCGTGTAATATTATTAGGTAGGTTGAGAGAGAAAAAGACAAGCCCGATCAAGGGAAACTATAATGATTGAGACCTAACCCGCATGCATGTGTCTATATTTGTCCCATAATGCAACGCTACAGATGCTTTGGTGGGAATTGTACAATAATATTTGCCAGTGTTTTATGGTTGTGCTAACAAGTCTATTGACTCAAGAGTCGGTAATTGCACTTCTGCCAAAGAAGTGAAATACCCCTGACATCACCGATTAATCAATCGATCATATTGTACAGTAACTGTTTGTAATCTTCTATATTTGACCCTTCTGGCTAAAGGTAGTTTGTTTGAAGAGTAGCAATGCTGTATTTACTTAGCACTGGGGGAAAATGAACTTTCCAACATTATGAAGAGGCTTCACATCTTGGTTGTGCTAGTGTCAATGGTTGAAATACACGGGGTAATTATATAAGTGAAATACCCTTTTGCACAGGGTAAAACATCAATCAATTAATCTATATTTTACTGACTTTTTTGGAACACACAACAAAATCTGAAGTTTCTTTTATTTAAAGTTTTAGGTATTTCATGCCGCAGAGTCGAAATTTCAAATAGCATAGTAAATGGAGCGGTACTCATGTCTATATTCTTATGGCGATACACATACAGGAATATAGGGAAAGTGTACAACTACGTTTTAAATGTTACAGTTTAAATGTTACAGTACGAATCAAATGTTTCGTCATTGACAGAGTATATGTATATATAGCTCTTGTACAGTAAGTTCTTTTATAACATTAAATTCCTAGAATCGCACGTGGTGAGCGGGTTCTCAGCATTTCATTTGGTAATTCGTATATTTTGACACTTTTCCAATTGTAGAGGCTCCAACTGCCATATCGTTACAACAAAGTCGACCAGTACCGGAATTCCACCAGACAGAGTTTAAATGCTCCGCAGCTGTTGGAAAACCCGAAGCCAATATTGGCTGGGTGATGGTCAGACGAGTAGCTGGAAGCCTGGAGAATATTACTATGGGCGGAATGGTCACAAAACGAGTGGATTCTAGATTTTGCTCTCCGCTGGCAGAGAGTACCTTAAATCAGGAAGTTACTGGTGACGACGAAACGATACGCTGTGTAATTTACAGAGGACACGAAGCTGTCTTTATAGAAAAGCCAGTGTTAGTGCAATGTAAGTGAAACTAGTGTATTCTTACATCGAAATCAGCCTCAAAATTACACAACGCGCAGCCTAGTCTACACCTCTACCAATCTTTAAAAAAGACACAATTTTATACCAAATTTAAAAAAACATAGCAAATCCAGAATAGTGTATAACTTGCTGATCTCAGTAAAAAAATATACGATATTTATCCAATTTGGATTTGTTTGTTTCTTTGATTGGGGTTAAACGTCATACTCAAAAGTATTTCACTTGTATACCCTACTTGGCTACTTGTTCTGCCGGAAACATACAATAAAATCATACACCAAAAGGGGAATGTATTCGACTAAATCATAACCACAATGGTCTTTAATGCCAATGATTTGATATCAATATAAGCTTATAAAATATGTCAATTTTTAATAATTCGCGATAACCGGTTTTAAAGGCAGTGAAAATCAAAACTATGGAAATGTTTTTGCATTGACAGGATGTAATTATTATATTAATATTCTCATTTTTTTTAAAGATGCCACACGGAACACAAAGATACAGATTACAGTGAATGATAACAACATGGCGGATTGGATGACGACAATAACGGCAGTTGAGGGGGATTTAGTGGTGCTAAATTGCTCCAGTAAGGGGCGGCCTGAGCCGCACTACACCTGGAGGCATTCTACTCGCAAGGGAAGCGACTCTGGTGTTTGGTTAGAAACCGACGGAGGCTCATCAGTGTTCTTGGCGAATGTAACAAGTAACCAAACTGGCACATACCAGTGTGTATCTACTAATATTGTGGGTGGAAAGCGGCAAAGCCATGAAGCAGAAATTCATCTTGCGATAGAAAGTAAGAACTATGTAACAACCAAATTAAACTATGTTAAATGAGTATTAATTAACGATTGCAAAGTATGGAGCCGTAGTTAACTCGAATCCATCAATTGACTCCATAAATCGGTTTATGGAGGTGTATAGGGTGCATAAAACACACGAACCGGTGAGATGAACAATCAAATTGATGATAGGGGATGTAGGTTTCGTTTTTCTTGGACTCGACTTCCCTGTACCTGTTCTAACTCTATGGATATGCTTTCAATACCGATCTTTTATAACTGTATTCTACGTTGTCGCTGGGTGCAGGTAAAAGACTGGAAGTACATGATATCACATTACGTGACTTACTGTCCCAATATTAACCTACTGGTGAGCAGAAAGGCCGGCCCAAAATCCCTCTTATGGATATTGGCAATTGATCAAACAGATCCTACAGATACTACTGATTATAGCTACAACATAAGCTTCAAAACGATCTCTCAATGGGAATAAGTTGAAACGCTGTACTTATAATAAGAATGACCATGTTGTAATCCATAAATACTTGGTAACTTAATGTTTAGTGCTTCAACTTCTTAATGTCTGTAGAACAAGTTACGGGTTAGATGTCATTGCCAATGAATTGATGTTTTGTAAATTTGATCCTATGGTGGAGACACGTTGTAATTAATGCTAGTACATGCGAAATAGCAACTATTATGTCATAATTATCATATATTATTGAAAGAAACTGCTAATAAACATGTAGCACGCAATGTCATTATAACGTTATTATATACTATCAAAGTATATATTACTTTTTGCTTCATCGGTTTCAAAACGTTTCTGTAGACTATAACACAATATACTACTATTTAAGGTATATTCCTCAGTTTTATTTTTACATCAGCTAATGCATTGTTTGTTTTTAACAGGTAAACCTCAGCCTCCTAGTGTCACGCCTTCACCAGCCCCACCCTCAGGTAATGTAATTTTTGTCCTTGTACTGTTCTAAACTAAAACTGCTGGATTACCTTTAAGGCTGTAGGCTTATGATGAGCTGTAAAAATACTGTACAGCACCTACACTGAGGAGGGAATATCGTTCATGCAAAGCGAAATCCCCAATGGATACTATTTTGTAGGACAAATTGTCCTAACACAGTCCGTCAAATCTTATAAAAAAAATGCAAGTTTGCAGAATTCACGACTTTTTTTTTTGTAACTGCATTCAATTGAAGCCTACCGGAGATTGTTGATCGGCTGTTTGAGTCGAGCTGATTTATGCTGTTTCCATTGAGCTGTTCGGGTAAAAACGAAGACATTGTGCTGGTTATAGCAATAGAAACATTATTTGACTGTTCGTTGATTCGTTAGGTAAACTGTTAGGAATCGTGGTATAAAAAAATTCTTGGATTAATAGTCTGACATATTGATTGATTATCAAATCTTACCTTTCAGGTAAAATGGAGACGATTGTGGGGGTGATAGGAACAGGTGCCGTCATGATAGGCTTTGTCCTGATTACAGTCTGTGGGAAGTGCTGTTGATAATGGATTTAACCAAATCAAAGGTCAGTGCTCCAGTCACAGAACTATATTTGTAGAAGACCTGAGGCTCGTTTCACAAAGTGACCTTAGCTTACATCGAAAGCAACTGTCATGGCAACTTTACGTCTCCAGCACTGGTCGTCATGGTGTTCAAGATTGACGTGAGCTATGATCGCTTTGTGCAACAAGCCCCTGGTGACTGAGGGATCCTGGGGGTGGACATTTACTGCTGGCGACTTGTTGCTTAACTCTGAGGTTCCTGGACCCGTGAGGGAGCGGGTGGGCCATGGCCCTGCAGAATACTCCCTCGGTCGATCGTAAGAGGCGAGAAAAGAGGTTGCTTTCT
>JAVFBW010153070.1:0-12111 GCA_034783835.1 Mopalia ciliata
CTACCTGATTAGTATTTAACTAACATGACAGTATTGTATTCCAAGCAAAAACACACGCTAACAAAATAATAAAATGGGAAGTTTTTTTTATTTCAGCCTTTGCTGCTGCTTTATTAAATACATAAAAGCGCATTGATGAAAAATAAAGCTAAAATGAGTTATAAATTGATGATTTGATTGACAAAATCAGTAACAAAATGCAAATTTAGACGAACACTGCAAACAATTCGGGAAACCTATAAAGTATAATAAACCGATCCTCTTAAATTAGGTTTGCATAACCATGGGAACCACCAGTCAGTCCATTCTCCCAAACAGCACAGGCCTGTTGGTATATACTGACCATATCCAGTAGGATCATTTGGGGAATCTTTTTAGTCATAATCAGAGTAAATCAAATTGTTTCATACATTTTTCTGATTACAACGATTGCTACAATTTTATTTTGTTAGCTTGCTTTCTAAAAGACAGTGACAGAAGCAAAGTAACACAAGAAAGTAATGACCCCCACAGGTCGATTGTTATTAGTTCTATAGGGAAAAAAAGCCAGATGATAAGCTCATCTTCCACTGCCAATCACATTATACAAAATTCAATTTCCACAAAATTGTTAACCGTTTTTTAGCTGAAGAGAACCTTGTGTTTTTTCTTCTCCATTCTGATGATACAAATTTTTAATAGCTATGTGGGATATATAACCTTGTGAGATAATGCAGGGATATATCTGATGAATTCATTTGAAATATCAATCTATTTCAGGAAGAGGATGAAAAAGCAGGATCTGCTGGAAAACAAATGAGCTCAATATGATATAAGATAATAACTGCTGTCCTATAAATCTATTTAATACGACATAAACTATCAGCAGAAAATTGATAAAATCACTTTTGTAAAATTACCGTTCCACAAGACTTTTATTGACACTTTCTTCTCCTTAAGATAAATATAAGGATATAAACAGTGCAATTTAAAATCTTGCTTATTGCGCACAAAACATAAACTATACTGCCAACAGGTATTATGAATCTTAAGAAACAGTTACTTGAGTATTTACTTAACTGCACATATATAAATAATGTTGTCTTCTAAAATAAAGCATTTTAGAAAGGTTCTATTGGAAGCTAACTTAGTTAATACATGGACTAAGAAGACATAAGTTTCTCTCTTTGTTGATATCATGCTCAGAATCTGGTCTCCTCAGAGGACAAATAATATGGAGGTTTTGGTCTGGATCGATAGAGGCCTAATCGGCCAATAGCTGTTATTGCAATAGACCGGTTCTAGATCACACAAAACCCACAGGAAAATTGGATCCCATGCTCTGTTAATCTTAGAAATCAATTAAGTTTAAGACGCCACAGAAAGTGTTGCCAATTGCAATGAAAGGTGTACTCTATGAAGCAGTATTATATAACCGCTAACTGATCAACATCTCTGAAGTTCTTTCGAGAGGCTTATGCCACTTTCAACGTCTCTGGACAAATTCCTTTTTAGAATATTCCTTTTCTGACAGTGCCTAACCAAGTGGAAAACCGGCTTGATAAAGGGGATTATTTGAATGGATAGAAACCCCTTAGGAACTGATGTGAGGTGTAATGTAGTTCTCAGTTAACCCAAAGAATACATCTTACACAGAAAGTTCATGTTTGGGAATATGGAAAATCAATAAATATCAAATCGAATTTTATTGAAAATACCCAACTAATGATAGCAAACTAATACAGTAAAACTTTCCACACATAGAGGGATGTATTGTAGGCCCATGAGTGGTTTACAAAGTACATGTAAGATTATGCACTTTACAAGCTATGTTTATTATTAAAAAGTGATGTTCTTTTGCATGTGCATAAATGATATGAAATGAATTGTAAATATAAATTCCAGAACCCATGTACAGCTTACATGTAGTCAATTGAACTGACTTGAAAAGTTATTCATAAAAAAAATGCTAATTACAAATACTACAATCAGAGTTGTTTCTTCAAATTTATAAAAGGTATACCAATGAGAACAGTGGCGATGAACATATATCCAAATAAGATTGACACACTTAATAAAGTAAAGTATCAAACACAGGTGACAAAGACTCCATCTTATAGACATGGTCAAATTTGTTCCAATTGGGGTTTTATTTCTGGAAAGATAGGAGTATGAAGGTCTGACATTGACTGTGTTACCTTGAGTTAACAGCCGGCTGGAGAGTAACAATTAACATGTCAGTACTGGCATTTCCAAAATACCCTCAGTTATTTTTACCCTGATATCAGAGCAGAAATACAAAAACTTGTGTACATGTGTACATCAATGACAGTCCTACTTCACTCTCTCTAGAGCTAACTCCGGATAGAAAACTAATAAATATCAAGAACAGAAAAATGTCTAATGATATGTACAAGATTGACTGGTAGTCAGCGTCATACTTCACTTACTCTCGGCTGTGTTACTAGGATCGTTTAGCACGGCTGGTTTTTGGCGCAACACCATGAAGAAATCTTCCAAACACCCCAGCAATATCTGCAGTCACCAGAAAAGTTACAAAGAAAAGGCAGGATAATCACAATACAAAACCATCACAACCAAATCCGCTTTATGTTGCCTTTTAGCTCAGTGACCACCAGCAAGCTAACCTTCTGTGACTGGCATCTGAGATTACAGGCAAAAGTGAGCAATTTTTCTAAAAGAAGAAACAGACTGATTGGTTTACTATCAATAATTGCAGACTTTCAAATCATCTTTACAAAACATAATATTAAAAAGTTTTCTTTCATGCTTTGACGGAACAAAGCTGTGAAGTGTGCAAAGCATCAAGACAGTCTGGATAATTTCACAACTCACCTCTGTGTATCATCAGAGAGGAAAAGTAAATTTAAATTTGACTGGTTTACTTTACAATACTTCTCATAATAGTAACCTACACTGAAGACTGCCGGGAGCATATGAATAAAAGATGAACAGGGAAAAGTATATATAACATGGAGTAGAAATAAATAACATATAGCCCGAGGCCATACAAATCTGTGTAGGACATTAACACGTGGGGCTCAGCTTTGTGTAGAGTCACCAGAAAGTCTTGTAACAGCTAAATTAAGAGCTGTACAACACATCGATAAAATCAATGTATGGATTGAGCGTGTACAGTCCCTCCGCAATGTGATATCCCAGAGGGCTGTATTACCCCATCACCCTCTCTGATCCCACCGTGGTTCCTGTGTTCTTTTGTAAATTGTTATTCGCTATCAATCCGACAAGAGCATGGAATCTCGATCAATACTGGGCTGCCAGATTGCGTAAGAGATATGATTTCTGATGATTTGCTGTTTCTCAATCAACACAGATAATGTCTTTGATCTTAGCTTCATGAAAAAATCCTATTTGATGAGTTGAAAGGTGTGTCTGATAGGAATAGAAATTGAAGGCCACTCCATTATGAATGAATGATTGGGATAGAGGTAGACATGACAGAACAAAGCTTTGAGGCTGGAATACAGCAACATGAAATCATAAATCGGCAGGAAAATAAATCCAGCCTATCAATACAAATGACTTTATTCTGTCCAACATATACATTTATTTCTATAGAGCAATTCAGCAATATTCTCCTCATTGAAATTAAATTCTAATATTTTATAAACTGTCTGTCATTCTGTCATTCAAAACCAGCGTATTAAAATTTACATCTCTTTAAAATGGCTAAATATATAATTAAATTGCGTGTTTCATGCCATCTAAAGGAACCAACAAAAAGTAATTCTAATGTGACTTCTCTCAAAACAAGTCACCATTTTATTGTTTTTTGTTTTTTTGATTAGGGTTAAACATCATACTCAAGAGTATTTGACATATGACTATGGACTGTCCACTTCCTTGACTAATAAGGGTGGGGAACCGAGTGGAAACCTAGTAAGAAACATCCGCCACAATTGCCAATGGCACATTCTGTAACTCATGTACCATATACCTGATTGTGGACAGACAGACTCTCCGGTGATAGATGCTAATCAGTAAGCCACGACTGCGGGCAGAACGCCATATTGAAAGGAGAATAAATGAACATAATCATTATTACAGTTTTAGCATTTTCTCTCAAGCTACCAAGCAATAAGAGAATAAAAGTAACATTGGCACAAGTGTCTACCCATGGTCAATGGCATTGATTAGTTGTTGATGACAAAAGTTCCAATTACTAGCTCAATCTTCTGTTGAAAATCAAATTACAGAAAATTCAATTTCCACAAAATGGTTTGACTTTTTTCATCTGATAAAAATATTTGTGTTTTCCATTGATTTAGACTGACACAAGATTAGTAAGCCATGTGATACAACTCGGGTTAGATAATGGGGTTTAATATCCACTGAAATGATGTTACACCTAATCTATTTTACTAAGACAAGAAAACAACAGGAACCGTTAGGAAAAATAATGAGCTCAATACGAGGTTACATAATCACTACTATGAAATGTAAAGAGCTATAAATCTATTTAATATGACAGAAACTATGAACTATCACAGTAAAAACTAACTTTAAAGACTTTTACGCTTAATAATTAAGATAAATGACATATAAAGGCTGTATTTCATTGTTGTTTTGTTTATTTAAAAGACCCTTAAGTTAAGTTCAATCTGAAACAGTTAAAAATAATTTTGTACACAAAAAGCCAGACAGCATGCAATATATCTTCAAAGGAAATTTGAAGTAGTTGGACCTCTTAAAAAAATTATTTTGGAGCAGAATATTTTAAGGTACATTGAAATCTAGGAAAGTAGCATTGACTGGAAGCTTGCTCAACAAATATATGGAATGAGGAGGTGTAAGTTCTTCTCTTTGTACTCATCATGCACAAAATCTGTACACCTCAGAAGACATGTACTGAAAGTAGTTTTGGTCTGGATTGATAGAGGCCTAATCAGCCAATAGTTGTTATTGCAATAGACCAGTTCTAGATCACACAAAACCTACAGGAAAATTGGATCCCATGCTCTGTTAATCTTAGAAATCAATTAAATTTAAGATGCCACAGAAAATGTTGCTGGCTGTAAATTCCCCTATGTAAGATGTACTCCATCAAAAGGTATCACTGACAACTGATCAACATCTCAAAAGTTCTTCAGGAGGCTTAAGCCACCTTTAACATCTCTAGACAAATTCTCCTTTAATATTTCTTTTCTGACAGAGTTAAACCAAGTGGAAAACCGTCTTGATATAGGGGATTATATGAATGGATAGAAACCCCTTAGGAACTGACATAACCTAACGTCTATGAAATTATTGGGATTATAAGAATTCAATAAATATCAAATTGCCCAAAGAGTCTTTCCCATGTAAGCTGAAGACTGTTTTTTGGGGTTGTTTTTTTTTACTTTTTAAATTTAACCAATATTGAAGCAGTTGAGGTGATTTCACTGAACTTATTTGATTTGCTTATAAATACTTTGTTTACAAATCTTAATATTTCATGGAATAAATAATAAAATAACAAAAAATACAAAGACACACTTTTACCTTAAACAAAGTAGGCATTTCAAAACTTTACACACACTGCTAAAAAGTTTGCGTAGCAGAGTGTGTAAGGATATAATATATTTAATGTGAACTTACATTGATTTGTTTACCCAGAATTGACAAATTTATACAAATTGTGTGCAATAGAATGGAAGTGAGCATTGATTTGTGAAAGGTAAACAAAGCTATTAAAACAGCTAGATAAACACATTTAAAATGCATATACAATTATATATTGAACTAAAGGTGACACAAAAACACTTTCAAAACGGTAAAGCAAAGACATTAGAACAAAATGACATTGAGGTTAACATTTGTTTCTCTTAATCTCTCTTAGTCATGGAACCTTTCTTCATCTATTGTGGTGTGTTTAATACTTCCCATACTTGAAAAAGATGTCTGGAATGAGAGACAAACTTTGTGTGAAATACATCAAGAACTTGTTGTTATCCATACCCAGTCAGTCTGTCTTTATCACTGTCTTTGCCTTATAATAGTTCCAACTTGTAAATGTTATCCATACCCAGTCAGTCTGTCTTTATCACTGTCTTTGCCTTAAAATAGTTCCAACTTGTAAATGCCACTTAATAAACCCATTAGGTATTACCAGGGAAAATATAGAAGAATAGCCTAACTCTGAGCATTTAGGAGCTATTTAATGAATTATATAATCTGTATATCCTTTTAATTAATTAAAGACATTATTACCTAACAGCCAAAATAATTAAGTGTGCTGCTTTATATGTACATCAGGAAATTTACTGCCTGGGGGGATATTACCGGGGTAATACAAAATTACAACACTGTCATTGTCTTTTTTTCTCGTTTTGGTTGTTTTAAACTAAAAAATTTCTTAGCAATAGATTATCACAATATATAAAATTAATCCAGATAACATCAAAGAAGAAAAAAACGAATATAACTAAATAGCAACAAACATTTTTTCACAGAAGTGCACTTTTAAATTCCTTTGCAATTAAAGTTGAATACTCAATAAATTTGTAAAACCTAATTAAAATGAAAACTAATTGTTTTTGTATGATATGCATAGTTGAATAAGTGTATATATCATTATGCCTGCAGAACAATATTTTTTAATAAAATGTTATAGCTCTTTCAAAAACTTTGTATTAAGTTTACAACTGTTCCAAAGTTAATATATATTATTCAATATAATTGTGTTGTTTTCGTGTATACAAAAACATATACATATAAACCTTCCTACTAAAAAAATTAACAAATATGTACTGTCTAATACATGTTACTCTAAGAAGTCTTCTTATGCCAAGCTTCCTGTGTAATCAAAGCTTTGACCCACTCCCTGATTAACTGAGAGGTTGGGTGGGATAGGGTTTAAGGGTCAGAGGTTGATAAACAAACACCTCTTTTAAAGACCCAGGTGTAATCTGGAAAGATAACAACTGCTGTCCTTTGAACCCCAAATCCCCAGGTAACACCTGGAAGGGCTAAGTTAAAGGGTGGGTCCATTTCTAAACCAAATCCAACAGATTCTGGTCTAGTTTTCAAGGTTTAACTTATCAGTGGATGCTCCCCTATGTAATCTGTCACTAATTAAATCATAAATATATTAAGAATACATATGGATGGTAATCACCTATTTCGCCTTCATCACTGCACTATGCCTTAAGTGTAATGACTCACAATAGAAATCAATTGATATACTGTTAATATCAAAATGTGGCCTCCATACAATATACCAGAAATAGAAATGTTTTTTGTTTGTTATGTTATAATAATGTGACTGTTCTGTTTAGCATGCAGCAACATTCAAAAAAAGTGTAGACAGGTGGTATGTTTTGTCTTGATACATACATATCAAGATGTCTGAATATAGTCTTCTGTATGTGTATATTATTATGTTCAATAAAATAATACTTAATAACTCAACATATCTAGCCTTGCCTTCAGTCAAAGGTTAAGATAGCCAGATATCCCTTATCTTTGTTATGTGCCACATTGTAGATATTGTTTCATTAGAATGCATGTACAGGACAAAATCTCCACCTATTTATATTGACAAGGTTAATTTAACTCTATCAAACACATACCTGTGTCACCTGGTCATATTGATCACAGATTATCTTTTATCTGACACATATTTACAACATATAATCCAACAACAGCCCATCTTATAACATTTACAATGGGACTTTAACACCTTGATCAATAAGAACAGGAATACTTAATGCTATTTCCAATTGAATATCACCTTTCACTCTAGCCTGGGACACATGTGGTACAGGAATATCTTCTGAGGATATAAACCGCAATATAAGCTAAACACATTTCAGGTTCATTCCCATCATAAACTAGTACAAAATACCCAAATATTGACAATAAAACAGTTATTTTATTTTGTTTATTAATATGCCCCTGTTGATGTAACAATGACATTTACCCTTAAATCTTAACAAATATCCACCATTTGAGGAAAAAGAATCATCACATAATCTTGATGTAATATCTTGGTGTAGTCACACAGTCATCTTTGAACTAAAACAGCCGGCACTTTAACAGGCTATGTGGACAGTCACATACAACATTGTACATGCACATCTGTAGAATTGTATAATATGTGCATTATTTGTCATCACATTGCACTTGTTAAGTTTAGAAAAACTTTCCCACACACTTTGTTTGCATATGTGGTGTTAGGGTTAAAAGTGCATACACAATTTCTCCAGTTCGTGCAATAGTTAAAAAGTTCTATTATGTCGACAAACAAAACACACATACTGTATGTAGGGTGTCAAGTTTATTGGGCGTGCAAGAACGTGTGCACCACTAATGTTGAATAAAAATAGGTCCCACCAAAAAAAAAGTAAAAGGGTTTATATATGACACAGTATTTAGCCATGTAATAACACCATCTCTCCTGATGATGGTTTGATCAATTTGCCGAGTTGAGTCAGAAACAATTCTTTATCTTTCTTGACCGCTGTTACTATACTTTTAAAACCGTATTAAACTCTTCAAAGTTAGTCAACATATTGTACAGTATAGCATACAACAACAATAAAGAGAAGGCAGACATTTAATCAAGGTATTAAAGGGATGGATTGGTGTTTTACGCCATGCGAAAGGGTATTTCACTTATAAAAATGAATGTTGAATATTCCAACAACAACTAACGGACTCTAGTGTTTTGATACTGTCATTGGGAAGTAAATCTTTCTCCAGTAATAAGAAAAGGCAACATTGCTGCTCTTCAAACAAACAGCCACTAGACACATGGTCATTTAATGAGGAGACAGTAATAAACTCTGTGATGACTAATGAAGTCAGATATATTGATAATAAAGCAATGTGATTCCCAAAATCATAACCCAAAATCCCCAAATGAGTCAAAACAAGTTGCATTGCAATTCAAAAAAATGTTAAATTCACTTTGAATAAATTAAAATATCACTTCCTGTGGATGACATAATAGATGTGAAAATATGGAGTTGAAAGGAAGCTTATATTGTTTATAATAAGACTGCTTGTGTATTTTGGGGGTCTAATAATTAACAAAACATTCAGTTGAAAACTGAACATACTAATAGTTTATATCATAACAATAATTCATTACTACAGACCATTTATGTGAATTATACCCACAAAACCTTTCACGGCCCTGTTATATCTGTCTGAATTTACTAACAATTCAACCAAGATCAGGTCATCAGTAAGTAATATTCAGTTGTTCATATGTGTAATACACATTTAAGATGTGTTTCAAAAATACATCCCTTACATAGTCCGAGTGTAATATGGCTATTTTTGTAAAATGTTGAAAATGCTTTTGTTGGTTACTTGCCAATTAAGCTACACATTGATTCTTAAGGAAGGTGTTTTGTGTAAAATTTGACAGATTTAGTTTTTTTTAGGACCAAAGAAGGAAGTTGGGTTCATTAAAGAAGGGTGCAGGGGTGAAAGGTTGTTGAAACTTGTCCAGCTGTCTTCAATCTTTCATCTGAAGTCTCACATCTGTTAACACATCAAAAACACCCAGTTCCTCTCCTCTTCACTCTGAAGTGGACCAGCTGTTTGTGGTCTCAAGGCTCACTGGTACATGGGTCAAGGAAGTTGGAACTCAGGACAATATTTTTCTTGTTGTGGTAAACATCTATAACCAAATGTCCTAGAAACTACCTGAACTGTTATGGTATCCAGGTTGTGAAACTCCTTTCGCAATAAAATTATGATAGGAGGGTGCCAATTCCGTTTCTAGTATTAGATTTTTTCCATGCAATTTTCTTTGATATAATGTCTTTTCCCTGAGGTTTTAGTACAAGAGAAAGACTTAGTTTTATTTACCATGGGTTACAATGCTTCTTTTTTGTCATAAGGAACTACAAATGCACTCTGGTATACATTCTCAGCCATCAACACAGAGGTCAGGAGAGCAGAGGTCACCAGCCTCCAACTGACACAAACAGAAGCTACCATTACCCAGCTGTCTCATTGTACTAGGTCTAGCTGAAGAACACATCAATCAAACAGTCAACAGCTTAATCTCTTATCAGCTGTAAAGATCGGCCAAATATCCATGTTCTTCACTTTGTTTACAAAACACATAAGGTACACACCTAAAATACCATGTCTACAGTTGTGTACATGATATGGGGGACACTGAACCATCACACTTTTACAAATATCAGTCCATGTTTATAGATGTTTGGCACAGATTCTACAAATAAATTTCTGGTTCAAGCCACAATAAAAAATTGAAGAGTGTGAGATTGATTCCAAATAGATGCATTTTCTTGTTCATGGTTACATTAAATTCTTTCCAGACTGTACTCAGCCTCTCCTACAGGGATGGTGAAGTCGTGAGTGCCTTTCCTTGTCCTTTGTGTTGTTTACATCATGAATAGTGTCAGATTACACCAGACAGACATCACATGTTAGCTTGATATAAATATAAAGTTTTCTGGCTCTGAAATTCAATCCTCACAAGGCAGTATAATCTTACATCATTACTTAACTCTCTCACTTTCACAGTTTAGATTTAAGTTAGATCATCACATAAATAGACAGACGTGTACCTATAAATAGAGTCAGACCCTGGGGTTATTTATGTTCAGGCATTAAACAGAACCTCTCTTGTTTATCATTTCAAATCCGTAGGAATGTAAAATCTCAACAGGGTTATCTCTTACTCTCATAAAACACTTTTATCTACTTTCCTAGGTCTGAGTTCAAATTCCAGGTATCAATTCCACTAAACTACACAGCAAATTATACCTTTACTTGACTGCTTTAAGATCAGTTCTTATCTCTATGACAGAATATGGATAGAAAAACGAAGAATCTAATGGGTTCACAGATGGAGTCAATCAAAGCTTCATGTGAGATCAGAGACAAATTGTAGCATGCATGTTTATGATGTATAGTGAAACATGTTTTATCTGTTAATATTTGGGCTTTATCTCAACCTTACAGAGGGTTAGGAGGAAACCTCTTGGTGCGAAGGGGCAACATGAAGCCAAACTGATATGTCTTTGTATTATGTCCTCTGATTATCATGTTTTCCCTTTACCATTGGGCTGGCATGCTGTCCTGTTTCACAGTGAAATAACGTTGCTCACCAATCTCTGAACTCCATCCTGTGAAGTTTTGAGTTCAATAAAATTCATTTACATCATTCTAAGTTATTCACAAACTATTTTCTCCACTAATTTCAATGGACCTATGATTTCAGTGAAATAAAGACATATCCGCAAAAAAAAATTCAGCTGAAGTTTTCCTGCCACTAAACAGGACTTGATCAATCAAGTGTTAATTAATTAACTGAGTTGAAATAATTTCATGCTAGAATAGATGGGTATATTTACCCCTACAATAGAAGACAAAATTTTGATGTTATTATAAATGCGCTTTGAATTACATCGAAATTGTAAGTTCAATTTTAATTAAGCCTATTAATGTAATTACGGTCAATTTAAAATTTAATGACAAAAGAAGCAAAATAATTTTCCTAATAGCACCTAAGTAACTGGATAGACAAGTCAGCCATTTCTGTTCCCTGGTTCATATTACCTTTTTTATTATATCAAAGTAACATCATTATCTCGCTTTATTTTATTACTGACGCCAAAGATGAATAAAATGTGCAATAAAACAATAAATGTACAGATAAAATCAGGCCTTAATGACTTTAATTAAGGAACCAGGGTTTGTGTAACTTTTATGACTTGTGTCTCAAGGGTTTTATCAGTTTTGTTCTGGATAATAACTATAATTTGTGTATTAAATTACTATAAAACCTAAATAAATAAGAGTGTACTTTGGAATAACTTGGTGCCAATTATCTTTGACATGTCTGTAGTGGAAATTGATGACAATAAACCAGACAACATTTTTACTGGGAGTCACATGTTAAAACTGGGAAATTATTAAATCAATAGTAGACTACAGTCATTACATAATTTACACCATTTGATAACACTGTTAAAAATGACATACATATATATGGTATGACAAATATCACACTACAGGAAAAACTAAAATGCATCTACTATCAATAAGCTGCTCAAATAGATAGGCCCTCTAGCTAAGGGCAGTTTGTTTGAAAAGTGGCAATGCTGTCTTCAAATCTTGGTT
>JAVFBW010153081.1:0-12110 GCA_034783835.1 Mopalia ciliata
ATATCATTAATTTGACCAGATGCAGTTGAGCTGTTATCATTGGGATTTAAAAAATACTGTTTAGCTAACAGTGATATATCGTAAATTTGACCAGATGCAGTTGGGCTGTTATCATTGGGATTTAAAAAATACTGTTTAGCTAACCTACTCAATATATTTTCAACCAAATCAGAAAACTGTTATTATGTGTATTAAATCCGCTCAGTAGATCGTTCTTAGATTTCTCAACAATCGCCTATTTGTCCATCCTATTAATCCAAGGTTCAGGCCAGTTTAAATTAGATTACAGGAAACGAGTAACCATTTTTAGTTAAATCTATGTATTCACAACTTGCTGTAATACCACAAATCTTTATACTCGTTCAATCTATGGAAAAACACCGGTCTAGCTCAAACATCGATTCGATGGGAAAATCGTGTGAATAAATGTAAGGACTAATGAGGATAAAACATACTTAGCTATATTTATTAGTTGTTATGGTTACATTTGAATCAGATGACGGGAAATTGATTGTTTATCAGTGAGGCTGTGATACATACAACCCCACGCAACTGGTTACCATGGTATATAAAAATGTTGTTGGAGAAAATCGCTTTTATCGCTAGTCTGTCATCTATTAGAAGCTAGTTCATGGGAAACAACCTAACAAACTGATGCTAGAGTTGTCCCCCTTCATCGATTCGTTAAATCAGATAATGAAAACGCAAAAGGCCGATCTAATACATGTAAAGAACGTAAATGAGCAATACTGATGTAAACGCAGGTTTTATGGTGGTTCCATTCACGACAAATTTATCACGTGGTATTCATATCATTTTTGTAAGAAGAAGGAAATTCGAATTGACTGAGTGATATGGTCAAATGAGGAGTAGTGATATGGTCAGATGAGGTGTAGTTTTGTTTGTTTTTGATAATATCATTCTGATTGATGCACTACTTATTACGTCATTTTTCTCTGGTCATTTTGGAATTATTTGGCTTTTAGTGAGGGGAGACTCTCTTCCCAGCCCATATTTCCGAGGAAACAGTACTTCAACAACAACAACAACAATTATACAAAAGAGTGATTTACAGTGATGCTGAGCACAAGCACTACCTATTGTGGTATCTTAATCAACCAATCCTACAGACTTTAGTAAGCTCTACATCCACATGCAGCTTTCAATCTTTTCATATTCCGTTCAAAATTGCACTGCTTGTCATCACGAACAAAATCTCATATTTTATCTCCACTATCATTGCCTAGGTGTAGAGTAGCTGACGGAATATTGATTATATTAAAGCTTTGTCAATTGAGCTTTCCATTTTCAATTATTTTGTCCTTTTATCATAATTATGAATTTGGGTAGCAGCATCACGACATCTTAGTACTATGTGAGCTTGCAATTAAACCGAAAACGGAAAGCAATAAGTGAAACAGTCTCACATCATTTAAGTAAGCCTACAGTGTTACAGTTATGGATATGTTTACAGCAACAAGAAATATTTTGTAAATTGCCTTACAATCCACATAAATGCTACTACAGTCATAAATTGCTAGGTGGCTATACCAACAATTGTTTCCTCTACGAGATGACAACAAAATGCATTCCATGTGATTTTACGAAGAGTTAAACGAAATGACACAACGTTTCGCGTCAATTTTGTGCCATTTCGTTTGCTTGATTTCAATTTATTTCGTTTTACTTTAACCCATAGCGTATTAATAAAAGAAAACCTACAACAATATCAGTGACGAGTCTTCCGTGGATTGGCATCATAAATCATTCGTTTGTTTTATATAGACATGTTTGTTGTTGTTGTTGTGCAGTTTGCACAAAAAGTGGGATTAAAAGGTAATCGCAGACAATCTATGAGTCTAAACTTAACATAGAATAAACCATGAAGTAGTGGCTTTTCAAATTATAAAAGAAAATAAAGCAACAAACAGCATTCCACTTTATAATCGTACCGTATCGATTCACTCTGTCAATTCAAAATTTATTCTTTGCCCAGTATGGGCAATCATTGATATGACCGTATAAAACGTGAATGTCGAATTAAATGAAACATCAATAGAGAGAATGGCCCCGTGAGGCTGCATGCGCCAACGAAACCAAACAACCAACCAAATGAACATTCAATACAAAGTCAAAGTATCGAGGATAAAAAATATTTGACCTGAGTTTAGAATGCATGTTTGGAAGCCACGTAAGGCCGTAACTTGAATGAGACTAGAAGTCGTTAAAAGACCAAATGTATCGAGCTGCGAGAGCATAAAACAAGAACGTTTCAACCGTTCATATATCCTAATATGGGAGATAAAAGGCGTGTTTCTGAACATGATGATTAGATTTTCGAACTACCAATTGAGCTGAAACATCGAAAAGTGGAATGTGTCTTTGTGTTTCCAGCTTTCCAAAGATTGTTTTGGAAGCCGTTAAACACATCGGCAACTGACGACAATGTGTGTATGAGTAAAGTTACCTTATTATCTCCCTTGGTCTGATGGTCTCCGTAATAAACTTTAGGTTAAATTAATCAACTTTTTAGTATATTTACGAAACAGTCATCGATGAAAATAGACCAATAGGATATTTAAAGGAAACAACCATGTTATCCCGACGGTAGCTGTGGTTAAACACGGCGGTGGCCATCGATCAGGTGAAACAAGTATTCAAACTCATAACAGTCTCGATCAAGTGAGATTTGTGTTCCTCTCACAGAAAACAAACCCAATTCGTTCTTCAGAATTTTAGACTGAGCAGAGGCTGAACAAAATCCAATTTTGCAGACACCGTGTTGGGCTGCTAATCTTACTCGATGAACCTCTCACGGGTTCGAGTCCGTATGTTGACCATCAAGTTATGAGTGAGTCACACGATGGGGCTGCTGCAATAGCGTGTATGTTTCTTTTTCTAGGTTTACCACCGTAATTCTAGGTTTACCACCGTAATTCTAGGTTTACCACAGTAATTAAACAGTAAGCAGTGCAGAATGGACAATCCGTCATCACATAAGTGAAATACTCTTGGGTATGGTGCTAAAACCCAATCAAACAAGAAGGACATACAACGGTTTAGGCTTTGACCAAAACTAGACCAATACATGTTGACAAGAGTGGCTCACGATTAACAAAAAACAAGGCCAGTTTATGTAATAAATATCATTTATTTACAGAAATATAAATCAGCAAATATGAAGAAGTTTTTTTTATCTTTTTAATTGTTTGCCTTGTAGAGACCACTAGAAATGCCTCCTTGGTAACAGACATTAGGCTTAAGGGGCATTTTAATATTAACGGTACAGACTAACGAAATTAGTTCCGATATTTGATAAAAATACAAAATACTGAACAGAAAAAACAGTATTCTTAGTTCGGTAATTTTTTAAAAGCAGATACAAAAAATAAAAAAATATTTTCTCCCCAGGAATTTACTCAATCCCTCATGGCTGACATTAAGGTGTATATCTAGACAACTATTCATGGTAGAAACTTCAAATTTGTACCATTGTAAAGAACATAACGATGACTTCATCCTTGATTTTTTCAACGTTTTCTGAAGGTTGTATTTGACATTTGTATAAGACTTTCCAAAGTGGGAAAGACAAAAAAAATTTGCTGGGATCGTTCTAAACAAAATCGTAAAAAAATGAGACACCGATTACTAGTTCAAGGACTATAAAATTTGGTCAACTAATCTATTGAGTCTTATCCTTTAATTGCACTTCGAGACATAAACCATGAAAAATGCCGTCTAGTTTTTTCTGTTGACACTTACTCGTTTTGCATTACTTTTAGAAATAATGATTGGATTTTCATTCACATATAGGCCTATATCCTCCTTAGCATTCAAGATTTCCAAAAATATATACATACATATGGTACAGATAATATAGTCATCTGCATAAGATACTAAATACAGCGGGTGTTCTGAAAATCGATCGAGGGGTCCAGCAAAACCTTAATAGATGCAGCGAATATCATATGACTATAGAATACGAAGATTTTCCTCAGTAGTACATAATGTGCTGAACCCAAAACAATCTCTACACAGCTCGGACTGTTTAATAGTTCATTCGAAAAGACGCCTGTTATTATGATGGTAGATTTGTAATCTCTACACAGCTCGGACTGTTTAATAGTTCATTCGAAAATACGCCTGTCATAATGAAGACAATCCTACGAATTCAGAGATGATGTACTTAAAAAGCTACATTCGAGGACTTCTCAGTGGTACAGATTACTTAATAAGCTACATTCGAGGACTTCTCAGTGGTACCGATTACTTAATAAGCTACATTCGAGGACTTCTCAGTGGTACAGATTGTGGTGTCAGAAACAACGCATTCGTCATTTTGTTAAAGATCATCGTAATCTCTCGGCGTTCCTGCGTTGTTTTCGTAGGAGATCTGGGATTAATGGCATCGTGCCAAGAATAAACAATGCTCCACCAATCACTGTTAAGATAAAGGACCATCCCAGTCCATGGTCAGACATATTGACGCCATACAGGATAACAGCTACCAGTATGGAGGCACCTGTAAGAGTACACACAAAAAGCAGTTATCTCATTAGAATCTGACAGTCACCATGGGTAGCCAAGCAATATGTTCATTGTTGTTTATCAGTATGAGTTCTTGTTTTCAGATTTTAACAAACAATGTAGGTTTTAAACACTTATCTTCTCATAGTAGCGATATCTATAAACCAAATCCAAACCACTATAGAATCAGCGATTGTTTAAACAGGTTACATGGATGTCCCACTCATCATACTATACTTTTTTCAAGGAAATGAAATAAAAATAGCAGTTCATTGTTCACAACTCATAGACCTATGTGGGTAGTCTAAATCAAATAAAAAAAGATTTATGAACTTCTGCACGCACATGCATGGGAAGCTCAGTTTGTTTGTTTCTGTGTTGATCGGGGTTTAACGTCGTACTCAAAAGTATTTCACTTATATGACGACACATTGTACATTTTACACTAGGCCTGGCTTAATTAAGGCGGAAAACCGGGAGGAAATCCCTTAAAAACCAATCTTCGCGATTGCCGGAACCAAATTTGCGACTGAATCATATACCTGATGGTGGTCGACAGACACAAATTGAACAACGAAGTATAGGATTCGTAAGCGCACTCGCTAACCACCAAGCCCCGGCAGCGGTCTGGAAAGTTCAGAAGTTCGTCTCTAGTTTATTTCAACTATTTAATCCCATGCGAAAGTGTGGCGTAAAACATCAGTCAATCAGCCTTCAGACCAGAGGGACATCCTGCCCCCTCATCCACATGCACCGCGGGTTTCCCTTGGTATTTCCTGAACACAAGTCGCGAACGTCTTGGCCATGGAACAGGTAAACGTTTTGCGTGTCTGGGTTATAAGCCGTTGAACAAATCGTCCATTATGATATCAAATAAACCTTTACTAACGGGAACCGTTTATAACCTTACGTACCTGTGGCGATAGAGAATATTGTAGCGACTAGAAGGACGACTTTCCGACGAGACAGGTTACGTCTTATCATATACAGAATGAGTAAAGAGATTGGAACAATGGAGAGGAATACGGCGATTATAACCAGGATCTGTACCGCGTAAAACCATCCTGACGTCACTTCCGTTCCGTAGTGCCAATCTGAAACAACAAAATTAAGAATAATACCGAACATCAATGGAGCAGGCTGGTGTGTGCATATAGCGGTGTCATGTTAATCCCTTCCGTTAAATGTACCCACAACTTTTACGCAGTTAACGTCTGTATCAATGGCGAACTCTCCTTAATTAAATTCTGTGGACAGATAATCTTATTAAAATCAGATCTCAAAAATGCTCCCAGTGTTTTGATTGTCGAGTGTTTGTTTGTTTTTATTGGACAACTGAAACTGTGACCTTTCGTGAACCCCAGTGAGCTTGACCTAATTGAACAGTAAAAGCAGCGGGTTGCGTTAGATCTGAATTTCTCAACAAACAAAACACAGGGAGCGTTTTGGAGATCTGATTTAAATTCGATTGGTAGACAGGGGAAGTTTGTCAAAATAACTGCACACTTACAATAAAAGTCACCATAACTATTTTACTATGAACAACTTGTCTTCACACGACAGAGACGCTAGATGCCAGTCATGTACGATCGATAAGTTATTTATTTTAAATCTTTTATAGCTGTTATTTCACATGTGTGGAAACGTGCATATATTCTTAAGGATCAAATGTTTATATGTCCAATAACATTCCCATTATTATTTAAAGAAATGTCTACCCAAAGCAAGTTTTGCCAGGCCGTGCTCCGTATCAGGCTTCGCGAGTCTTACAGTCTGTCGGCGGCCAGACAGAGGTCAAAGTGAAATAGCACAAACGCATACTAGTAGACCAATCAAAAACTTTTCAAACAGTCTTTCACTACTATAATTATACAATTTTTGGATAAACACTTCTTGTTTTGTGATAGAACACAACGTTTCGATACATGTACCTGTATCGTTATCAGGTGTAAATTGACTCAAAACTTAAGTCTTTCACTACTGCTATAATACCATAAAAAGAAATCTTCTTTTTAAACAATTGCACTATATAGGATTTTTCTTGATTGTCTCCCATTCTTAGTTAAATCATAGTTTGCTATATCTCACAGTTTCGGCTTAAGGCAGAGGCCAGAAGGATATAATGGCACCATAGCAAAGTACAGCCTTGTAATGCCGATTACTCGGATTCATATCCTCGTTTGGCTAGAAATCGCGAAATAAGCAAGCTTCTATATAGAAGCTGCTCAAATAAGCTCTTAAAATAAGCTTTTAAAATAAGCATTTAAAAATTGTTCTATCATTAACAAAGTGGTAATCCTTATTTATTAGCCAATATTTCGCATAACTCAAATATGTGTTAACAAATTTACTTCAATCTTCAATTAAACTAGACGTCAATAGTGATAAAATGAAGCACAGTTTGGAGCCTTGTTTGTTCTGGCAATCTTATTAACTTCCCAACAACCTTACCAATGACTGTATGATATTCTCAACGATAAATACATTAAAGGCTCAAAGTTTGCTATTTGTAATCAGAATTTTAAAAACAAATTTCACTATCATAATAATTGAATATTTAATTTTAAATAAAAGGGATTCATTCTGTTTTTGTTTTATTTGAATCCAAGCGGTCTAGGAAGAATTCAAGACGTCGTAACAGGCAGCAAAGGCTACATCTAGAGACCAGCAGCTTCCTTAAATGACCCTATCCCGCGTTTCTTTTTAATCGGGCTGAAACGTGTATACATACACTACAAATAATGATAATATATAGTATAAGTCGTTCAAAAAGGTGTGTTAATTCACCATATGAGTATAGAATAGTAAATGTACTTGTGTGTCTATTTCACGTTAATTTTTTTTTTTTTTGTGCTTCATTGAGTCTGCTTGAGTCTTAGTGTCGTACAGAACGATATGTTCACTCATATTCTTCCCTACTTACAGAGGAAAACTAGGAAGAAAACCTCGTAAAAACAACATCAACAAATGTCGGGGCACTGTGTGACTAACTCATGATATACCTGATGATCGACAGGCAGACTCGAACTAGGACTATAGTGGGCAGGCATGTTAAACAACTAAGCGACGATAGCAGGTGTTTTGATTACAAAAAAAAACACATATTTAAAGAGTAGATAACTGTATTAAGATGGTATAAAAGATACAAGTACCATTTCTCAAAGGTAACTAAAGCCATTATATTTACTTAATAAATTTTAAAATGTTAATTAAAAAGTCCGACGTATTGTGAAAATATTGACATACGTTTGTAGATAGTTTATATTCAGATATTTAGCTGGATTACGCCACTTGGTCTCAATAGATGTCTGTCAGCCGATGGAAAACACCCTCAATAGCTAAGACTTGGGGACACAATGGCACAGAATAACAGCTTTAGAGAGCTGTTTGTTTATGGGCGGGGTATACCAACTCACCATCACGATTTTGAACGAAGACACAGACTGAGGTGAACTCTTGAGTTCCGCATATTTCCCACAGCCCGATCCCCGTGACAATCAGCCCAACTGCCGGATCGAAAAAAGGTGAGTCAGGGACCAGCCAGCCCGGTGTGGTGAACCCGATCAGGTGAAACAAACAGGCTAATAAGATGAGAAGAAACCCCAACCTCACCCAACGGGACACCGAAGCACAATCAGCAACAACACCGCCGAATATCGAGGGCGGACTCTTGTACCCTACAGGCCCCCGAGTGTAGAAACCAGACGTGTCTTTGTAAGCGTATAACGACCCCATGGTGAATTCCGTGAGCTCTGTAAGTAAGCCCTGCACCCTGTTAATCTCCTCTCTATTCAGTCGTATGTCTAGCCCATACTACAAACGTAGAACGAAAAGAGAAACAAAGGCGATACAACCAGTTCGACAACTCCATATATATAACTTTATTTTTTTTCTCCAGCATTCTCCGGTTCAGTTACTTCGTGACCTAATTAAATATAACCCATCGAGGCTTGTCTTTAACGAACAATACTTGTTAACCATATACCCCGTGTGTGTCTGTGTATATACATGTATACTGTCAACCGAAGATATTCACTTAGACTGTCAACATATAGGACTTCACCTATTCAGTTAAACATATACCTACCAGCTATACACATACGTGACATCTATAGATATCTAACACAATGCTTGCGCTATAATGTGGGACAGTGTGCATTTGTTGTTAAGTTAATTGTGCTGTTTTTTTTTTTAAAGAAATATGACAGCATTGTATTGCCCTAAACCAGCCCACCTTAACCTAGACAGTGTCTCACTGTCTTGATATATGACCAGATGAGTCCGTATAACCTTACATCCGCCCTGTTATCGCCCTCAGGGGCTATATCACAGTAACTCGCTTTCCGTTATCTGCTGCAGGTTACCTCTCATCACACAGTTATGAAGAGCAGAACATGAGCTGTCCCTGTCATAGTCGTAATCCTGATCTACTATTTAACTGTTTACTTAATGTTATACTCTCTGGTGGATTAAGTAATCCGATGTATTAACCTAGATGCCTTAATTATAGGTGACAGTGGAAGAAGGTATACCGTCATTTTGAGCTGGCAGTGGAACCAGCTATTTTACTCTGTTGGGGTGGTCTTGACTGAGTCGAAGATGTAGCCGGTAAATTGTGGTTGACCGTGGAACCAGGCATTCAGTGGAGTGCCCAGATTCTTAGAATACGATGTAAGTACTCACTCCAAAAAGTGGCGTAATATTTAGCCGATTACGCTACCAGACATTCTTCCCCGGATGTGCCGTAACCTTCAGCTAACAACGTAGTCAAATAATCATGAAGGAGCATTAACTTCAGTGCCTCAGTGTAACCGTCCATGTGTCATAACTTTGAGCGTAGAGTGGTAACCAGGATTTCGCAGAGGTGTAGAAACTGAGGTGAAGGCGTATCCAATAAGGAAATGCCGTAACTCTTAGCTGGCTACTTAACCAGGTACTCTGCTTAGAGGAGTAGACGGCATTCCCCGGAATTCGTGTAAGCGAATTGGAGGTGACGGTGTCAACTAAGGTATTCACGCACGTGCAATAACGGAGCTGACTGCGTAATAGGCTGGATTTTAGTTGAGAGCCACCTCGGGTATTCTTACCTTTGAATGCAATATATTGGACATCGGAACCAGGTATTCAGACAGGTAGTCTGGTGTTCTGTCTTGGTTATGCCATATCTTTGCACTGGCGGTTAAAGGTTAAACCAGGTGCGTTGTTATGAAGTGACTAGATACATATTTTGGATGTTTTTGATGAACTGTGACGCGTGGATAAGTATTTATTAGCTGTTTAGACCGTGTAGTGTATGTAGTATTACATGGGTTCTTTGACTGGCGGAAAGAGAGGAATTCATTTATAATGCCGATTTTCGACCCAGACAAAAGACAACACATAAGAAGTGTAACTGCTCCTGTGACTTTGTTACAGTTCCAGTTACATATTTATTGATTTCATATGGGTTGTTTGTAACAAATCTGGATTTTGTATACAACATTTCTTTGGTTTTCAGAATGAACCTAAGTAAACTTCAGACACTGTTAAATTCTTAGCTTCTTCTGCATATCAAAGATATATCAACTCCAATGACAAAAGAACACACTAGGAGCAAATCTAATCATGCTGTATCCAGTATCAACCAGCACAGGCCTAATTGAACACCCTAACTGAACAATTTAGAAACGTTATGAAGGACGAAAACATTATGTTGTCAACCAGACAGTTTCAACAAGCCGCCAAAGTTAATTCCAACTAAGATAATTGACTGTGGATATTGTTATATGAAGATGACCCAGTACAAGATTTAAAGTGGTGATAGAACGACCTGAGCAAAGCTAAGACCGCTCCTGTCTTACTTATTGAGACAAATATCTCCGCAAACGCGTGTCGATCTCCGATCTTTGGGTGCAGAATCTGTGCGAACTCGTGTCTCTGTCTTGAAGTTCGAGCTCGTGAGTTGCTGTTGGATGGGCAACAAGAGAACGCGTGGTTTTGTATTTCTGTAATACGAAGGACTTATCGATATGAGCTCCTGTCCTGTGTATTGAAACTGTAGTATCTATGCCACCACGTGGTCATGTCCTGCTGATTGAAACTGTTGTTTCTATGTGGCCTCGTGGTCATGTCCTTATGAATGAAATTGTAGTATCTGTGCGACCTCGTGGTCATGTTCTGCTAATTTACTCCGGAATAGCCAATTAAAACCACAACATGGAAGCCGCTGTATATAAGTGATATATTCCAAGTATTGCAGTCCATCTGAGTCATGGTGAAATTGTGGACCCTGAATGCCCTCATTGTTGTGTGTATCGCTTTTGTGCTCTTCATGGCGGGATATTCTTCACCGTATTGGTTAGAGGGTATCAACAACACACCTGTGCACCTGGGACTCTGGCAAACCTGTACACCCTCCTGTTATCCTAACCGTATAGCCGTAGGTAAGTTATATATACCTTTACTTTTTTTAACGTATCCGCTTAATATCAAAAAGTAGAATACATTTGATAAAGAAAAAATGTTTGTATTCACTTAGACCCAAGTATGTCCATTCAATTCTAAAAATATGATAATTAAACTCTGTTATTTAATAACTTTTTTGCACTGCCTGGTGATAATATTCTATGTTTATTTTACCTTTGTAACTTGACTTGTTTAAACTCTTTCACTTACAAAACAAATAATATTTGGAATACATTGCCCTTTTTTATTTAATAATTTTTCTATCTTGCACATAGACCAGAACTTTGGCTATCGCCTGTTAAGCTCAGTATCCTGTCAACTGGAATACGGTTGAAATCCTGTAACCAGGATATGATGACTTTGTCATCTGTACGGAAAATAAAATTTATAATATAATATAAACTCCCTATTTATTGATAGACATTGGCCTTAAATGGATAAAAAAAAAAAAAAGAAGTATTATTTAGGTTGTATGACTCACAAAACTGAAACAACTACCAAGTGTTTGGAAATATTTTATTTAAGATACACAAGCAAACTATTTATATTGGAGAAACAACAATGTGTGCCCTCTACTGCCACACTTGGTGATTAAATGATGAACTCCCGCCTGCCTCACAAAAGTAATTAAATTGTCGATGGTGCCCACCGATTGCTTGAAATGTGTAACGAAATTACGCCACAATAGAGAATAGAGAACATGCACAATACACATAATAAATTAATAAAAATAAAAAATAAATAAGAAAGGATCTGTTCTTAAAATTTATGCAAAGATAAAAATGTAACAAATACGGAAATAAAGAGAATAATAAAAAGAAGGGATATTAAATGTCTATTGTTATAATATTTTGTGTTAAATGAAATGAGAGGCTGAACTTTGTCGATAGAAAGCAGAAATATACGAGATATATTTGCTTCGCTCATAACGCCGTATTTTTAATTTCGTTCAATTTTTTTTTCAACATAAAAAAAACACAACACCTCACTGTGAAGAATTTTTTTTTAAAATGCTTCCCACTGAAATAAAACACGATTCACAAGGATTCCTCAGTGACGATTTGCATGTGCGGTGTGTTTCCTATACTTCACAGTTAGGGGTGTAACGATTCATAATGAGACCTCAGTGATGTTTTGCA
>JAVFBW010153092.1:0-12109 GCA_034783835.1 Mopalia ciliata
TGAAATTGTAACCGATCATGGTCCTCAATTCGATTCTTATGAATTCAACACCTTCATGAAAGATAGGAATATTAAGCATTCACATTCTGCTATTTATCATCCTGAGGGTAATGGTGAAATTGAGCGTTTTAACAAGGTGCTCAATGAAGCTGTGCAGAGTGCACAAATAATGGGTAAATCTGTAGTAAAGACTGTGAGAGAATTGGCCGTGTATAGGTTTACTCCCCATCAAACTACAGGTGTACAACCGTCTATGTTACTTCATGGACGACACATGAAAACAAAACTAGATATTAAACATGCTACTCAGCTTCCTAAATTTTGTGGGGAAGAGATGGTACGTAAAAGAGTACTAACAAAACAAACAAAAAGTAAGGAATATACTGACAAACGAAAAGGTTCTAAATTATCACTATTTAAACCAGGTGACTTGGTTAAAATTTAAAAACCAGGACATGTACAAACAGGTGAAAGTAAATTCTTTGCTCCGATTAAAATCAAAGCTAAGATTGGTCCAAACACTTACGTAACGGAAGATGGTAAAACTTGGAATGTTCAAAGATTAGCTAAATATACAGGTTAATATACATCATTTGATTAAAACAGGAGTATTATTAATGGTTTTGACTTCTGTGATCAGCAAGTAATTAATCCAGAAATCAGAGACAATGTAAACGTTAGACCTCTCAGAGTAAGAAATCCTCCAGCTTGGTTCGGGATTATGTTAGATATTGAGTAATACCATTGATATGATGTGTATTGAAAGGAATTATTTTGTGTTGAATGTTTATCAACATATAATTTTAATATAAACGTTATCAAAGTAAGTTTAGCTTTATACCTACGTTTTATTTTAAAATAGTTCACTACCTATGTTCTTAATTGAGTTCAGAAATATTCATAAATGTATAAGTAAATGTTTTTAAGAGATAGGAGAATGTGGTATCCTATGCATATAATGTTATATATATTAAGCATGTAGTATACGAGTTATATTAGTCTACTGCTTGGTTAGCTCTTGCTACACACACGTGGGTGTGAATGTGGTATACGTAAGATGATGCTACATGGAAATAGACGTATTCAACTTACTTCGTCTTTCTTACTCATTTCTACAATTTTCTGCGATACAATAGTATGCATGACTGGTAGCAGTTTCCAAATAATCGCCATGGTATTAAGGCAAGATATAAAACTCTCATATGATGCAACACACGAAACAAACAGCTAACAATCTGAGTAGCAAATAAGTCCGTCTTATTTTGGAAAATATCTGTTCATAATCCCACCCAAATCATCTGTTCCTTCTTAACTTTAACAGTATTTTCCTTCATAAGAATAAAAGTTATGGTGTTTATGGTGTTGTACCGTCGGCGATATATTTTGTGAAAATTGGTGTAACACAACCATATCTCTAATGTTAACAGAATAAGTCCGTCTTATTTTGGAAAATATCTGTTCATAATCCCACCCATAAGCTTGACGTTGATATCTGAATTTGACTGATGGTCATATTGGTTTTCAAAATTAGGTGAAAAGTAATCCAGTCCGTTTCTTAACCAGAGGAAACTATTTTCAATGTTTGAAATCCGTCTGTGAATCTGAATCTACAACACAAGCAGACGTAAATATGGCCAAATGATACAGTGGTGTCGATTTTGTTTATGGAAGTTGTTGATATACATGCCAATTTCTCATCGTGAGGAGAGTAAATCGCATTACACGTTTCAAGTTAATTTGTGGATGTGTTGTCAAATTTTCATGTTTACACCACATAGGCGTCAATATTGCAAAATTATGCAATGGCGGTCATATTGTTTTGCGTTATTTTGGTGAAATGCAATCCATCCTTGTCTTTATAAAAGAATGCTTAATTGGTCAATTTGTTCTAAATCCATCATGTTCACAAAACTTAGGATTGGATATTTTGAAATTATGCAATGGCAGCCATTGTGGTTTCCTGAATTCGGTGAAATGCAATCCCATCTGTTTTCCTAATATGGGGAGGCTATGTTTTAAGCTTCAAGTTAATCAATGAATTTGTTATAGATTTATCGTGTTCACACCTTATACAGACATGATAATTGCTAAATGATGCAATGGTGGCCATATTATTTTTCAGATTTCGGTTAAATGCAATCCCATCCATTTTTTTAATGAGAGGAACATATATTCCAAGTTTGAAATTATTCCGTCAATTTAGTCTCTACTTATCGTGTGTACAACAAATACAGACATGAATATTGTAAAAAGGTGCAATTACGGCGATTTTATGTTACGGAATTTGGTGAATACAATCCCATCAGACCTCTTTACAATAGGAAGCTTCATACCAAGTTTGAAGTTATCTGCAAATTCGCTTTAAAGCTACATGTCAGTTCAGTTCAGTTTATTTCAGGAATGGGCTGTATAACCCTTCCAGATGTGCTGTGTTCACAAATATTTGTGACGACGGACGGACACCGAGAAGCATCTATAAGTGACTTAACACGTACAAATATTGCAGTAGGCTAATGATTTGCTGAAACTATTGTTTGACATACATAACTTTCGATATCAAGTACGTTTTTGAAGCTGCTGTGTATGTGCTTGGCTTAGGGCGAGTGATTAAGTTTGCTGTTTTATTCGTTGACAAGTAAACATACATATATATTTGGAAAATAAGTTAAACGACAAATTACTGTACAAATGTTTTAATGGTCTTACAAATACAGGTAATCAGAGTTTTGAAAGAACACTGCGTCACGTGGATTGAGTTTCCGCTGCCTCGCTATGGGATTCCTTTGATTTGCGTAGGACTTCTTGTAAAGCTGCTGGATGCGCGGTGTATCGGCTCAGTCAGCCAACCTGTTTATTGACGAACATTACTGAAATAAAATGTAGTATCGACACTTAGACAGCTCGACACCTGTTTCCCAGTATCTTCTTTTATCCTCCTGAAGTTGTAATTTCTCTGGTACGCAAATAAGGATTAAGAACATTGTGAATGCAAAAGACCGGTCTCCAAATCTAAATATACTCAGTCAAAAAAGAAACTTCACACTCATAAATTTCTAAATATTTTCTTAAAACTTAATACAAGAGATATTATTATTATTATTATAAGAGGTAAATGCGTTGTCAAAGACACCATGGCACACAGCAACTCCGACGTGCACAAGCATGCAGCTCGTGCGAAAATACATCAAGGATAAAGCATGTTTCTCTGTGTTCCTAACCACGTGACCGTATGAGACACGTTCAATTGAGCCCACGTTAGCACAGTAGAGTGACATCTCGAAAAAAATTATCACAGTGAATTATACGTTGATTTGCAATGCCACGACTGTCAAGCATTCAACGTGAATGGCCATTGGCATGCTTAATACAGGAACGTCTGTCACTGACGTTGCCAGGGTTATGGGATGTATTCGACGAACTATCCATGATTTTTGTTCACGTCTCCAACAAACGGGCACCTCAGCAGGCCGACCTCGTTCAGGTAGACCACGTGTGACGTCACATGCAGAAGACCGACAAATCGTCTTACGTCATTCGCGTAATCGATTTCTCACTGCAACGTCCACGTCCACGAATTGTTTAGAGGTTGTGTGACTGCCCAAACCAGACGTAATCACCTACGCACTGCTCGTCTCCATGCACGCCGGCCATATCATGGACCAATTTTAACCCAGTTACACCGACGTCAACGGCTTCTCTAGGCACAACGGCATCTGAGATGGACGTGATTGGAATAGGGTTCGTTTTTAGTGACGAATCCAGATTCACTTTGTACTTCGATGATGGGAGAGTTAGAGTTTGGACGAGACGTGGTGAACGGAACGCCCGGTGTTTTGTGCAGGAAGTTGTCCGTTTTGGGGGCGGTAGTGTTATGGTTTGGGGTGCCTTTAATGGTTCTGTCCGTTCTCGACTGATGGTCGTTCAAGGAAACCTAACTGCTGCAGGATACAGAGAAAAAGTGCTCATCCCAGAGCTTTTGCCAGTCATGGCCCAGGTCTGACATTCCAACACGATAATGTCAGACCTCATGCGGCTAATTTAACAGAATTTGCAGGAACTTGGTGCCATGTTGGTTCAATTATGGCAGAGCTCGAAATTTGCAATAGCCACTTTTCAGAAAAAAAAAACTGAAAAAATGTTATTCGTTTGAGATTTACTCAGTTTATTTAACCATAACGGCATTTTCAGACTTTAAAATGTTCTGATGTACGGAACTGATAACTTTATTTAGGGTTATCGGTGTAACATTTCCACAAACCAAAGATTCATTTTCTTCGTGTTTATTTCTCTATTTTTATCCCATTATGGTACCAGCAGAGATTATTTCTTGCTCAACTCCGGACAGTTAAATTACATAAAAGTTACTTTGGAACTTTAATCATCTTATTTTACAGGTAGCATGTTAGTTATAAAATTATTCCCACTGATGACTTTCACAAATTAGAGTAACCTTACGACTCCAATAAAAGATACACATGGATGCACATTGATTGAATATTTCGCTTAATTTTTAAACCATTGTCAAGAATGAAAAATATCTGTACAAGAGGTGTATATAAACCAGGCAACTTGTATGTTTGTCTTTTTAGGAATACATTTATTGACACAGGGTCAAAGATACGGCCTCAAACAACACACAGGGAATTAACATTTAGGTAAGACTATGATAACAGTAAATGCATATGTTGAATTCTTTTCACATATGTTGAGTTCTTTTCCACATATATGAAATTCTTTTCCATATATGTAAAATAAATGGCTTTATTCTACATATGTGGAAAAGAATTTTACATATGTGACAAAGAATTCAACATATGTGGAAAAGAATTCCACATATGTGATAAAGAATTTCACATGTGTGAAATTCTTTTCCACATATGTAAAATTTACTATTTTACATATGTTGAAAAGTGTTTAACTCATGTAAAAAAGAATTCAACATATGTGAAAAAGAATTTTACATATCTAAAAAAAATCCTTTATTCAACATATGTGGAAATCTTTTACACTGATGTAAAATAAAAAGGTGAGTGGAACTCTTTTGTAGATATGTAAAATAAAAGCACTCACAACCTCAATTACAGACTTCTCCCTCACAGCCTGCATCTGGCGGCAATGAGGTTGCCCAAAAAGTAAAATCCGATCGGAAGGACATCCACCCTCTGCATTTCGCAAAGCATCTGTTATTTTCTAGGGACGAATAAACGAGGAAAACTACAATAGTTAAATAGGCCTTCGATTGCGACCGATTTTGTTGAGAGCATTACTACACGTCTGATTCGCCGGGAAAATAAAATGACATCGACTACAATAAAAATACTGAATAAGAATAAACCCTTCACCTAATATAATAATATTCACTCTTTATTTGTAAACCTAATTGGTATTTTTCATAATAAAATGCATGGTTTTGTATTATTGGCTGTAGGCTAAGGGAGGTTTCGACTTGTGGTAGTCACGGTCTTCGCTCAATGACCTATATACGGCATGTAGGTCATTGTTTGTTTTGTTGTTGTTGTAATATTGGTAACACTGGGCCATTTACTTTTAAATTGACTTGGGAGTGTGCCCTGCCGAGGCTAAACTTGCACAGCATGTGGAATATATTCCTATCGTTTTTGCATTCGTCTTGAAAGTCTACACAAAACGATATAGGGGCGTAAATGAAGGTTGGATACGGTCCCTTGCCGTGAGGAGTAATCATTTCACAGTTTGTTCGATAAGTGGAACTCTTTTGTACATATCTAAAATATACGTTTATTTTACATAAGTGAAATTATTTTCCACATATGTGAAATAGTTAGGTTTTGGTGCATTATTTTACTTATGTGGAAAAGAATTTCACATATGTTGAAAAGGTTTCTACATATGTTGAAAAGAATTCTAGATATGTAAAATACATTTTTATTTTACTTATGTGAAATTCTTTTTTACATAAGTGAAAATCTTTTCAACATAAGTAAAAAAGAATTTCACATATGTGGAAAAGAATTGTACATAAGTAAAATAAAAGCAAAAGTGAATCGACATATGTAGAATAAAGGTAGAAGTGATAAAACGGCTTGCCATATACAGCCGCACAATTTACACCGTTTTAGCGAATATCACTAATCAAATTCGTTCTGGTTTATGACCAAGCGGGCTGTACTTTAGGCATGGAAGCCAGACCGCTTCCGGTTTAAAAGAAATGGGCTTGAAGGTAGCTTAAAGTAGTAATACTCGTACTTCCGTTACGCCCGTTGATTTTTCATTACCTCGTTACACCAACGCACCCTCCCGAAGTAAGCAGACTGGGTGTTAAAAAATATGTCAACCAAAACATATCAACACTTTTACAATTTACCTATATACGTGATAGTTCGTGGGATTCTATTAACAGTATTATTTTCCTAACCTATAGTAATTGCCAATTAATGATGCTGATTTCAAAAGATACGTCCGATAATTAGCTGTTAACAACGTTAATTGTTTGACCAGGTATAATACGGTTGATGGATGTTACAATTAGGACAAATTGATATAATTATACATCATTTATAGCTTAGGTGCTGCCATTAATTTAGTATGTGCGCTGGTCCCATTATCAACACACTATCGGTGCATATTCGTGCAAACATATGAATTAGAATACAATTGAACCAGACAGTTATTAGCGGTAAAGCATACTTAATTTATTTAACTAAATAAATTAATTTAATCGATTTATTAATAAATTAAATTAAAATACGTTATAAATTTCATTTATTCATATTATTATTTATAATATTATCATTATCAACACACTATGGGTGCATATTCGTGTAAACATATAATTTGAATACAATTGAATGAGACAGTCATTAGCGGTAAAGCATACTTAATTTATTTAACTAATAGATTTATTAATAAATTAAATTAAAAAAAAAATTATGAATTTAAGTTATTCATATTATTATTTAAAATTTTTTGGATTTTTTTCCTTCTGCATGCTCCAATGGCTAGTAATCGCACAAGGTAGATGCACAATTTGACGTGATTTATTCTGATGACAAAACGAAGTACGGCAGCGTGAGGTACTCTTAAATAGTCTACGACGCTAAACTACAATCAAGCAAACAATGAAATCGACCAATTCAGGTAGGCGTATTCCTGAAGTGCGCACCAACCATTGAAATGTTAAAGAAAATCAATATCCGTTTCACTTCAAACGATGTAGTTTTAATAAGAGTTTTAATAAAAAAAAAATAAAAAAAACACATCAAGATTTTACTTGCGATTATCTAGTTGGGTTTGTAAAGACATATATCCTTCTAAGACCCAAGTAAATGTTCTTTGTTAGATTATGAGGTAATCCAATATATTAGCTCCTTTCGGGCTATCCTGTATGCTCGGGAGTCTTCACAGAGATGGAAACGCGGATGGAATTCAATTTGCACCTCGATCATGAATAATAGGGCAATTTTAAACTAATATGTGTTTGTCCACAGGTGTGGACGAAGGGTCTCAAGATGCTATCAATGGCTTTTATGTCTTTAAAAAGTGAGCAATTACTTTTTTTCTTTGGTTATTTTAGAAAAAAAACACTTTCTAAGCTTGAACAGATTCTAGTTCAGTAAATTTTGCAGGTTGATACCCGTAAGGAATTCCTAAGGCGTTTTATATTTGACCGAGGACACAAAACTTTCAGCTTATCGAAAAACATTCAGTTGTAATACAACGTTGCTTAAATGTACGGAAGACTGGAAGAAGGCCTTAGATAATGGTAACATTGTTAGGGCGGTTCTTATGGACCTGTCTAAGGTCTTCGACTCTCTTCCACATGACCTGCTCATAGCCAAGTGTCTAGCTTATGGTGTTTCACCTGACTCCGCCCAGTTAATATTAAACTATCTGAGTGACAGACAGCAAAGAGTTAAAATAAATGGTACGCTCAGTGATTGGCATAACGTGACCAAAGGAATTCCTCGGGGTTCGATTTTAGGGCCTCTGACCTTCAATATATTCATAAACGATCTCTTCCTTTCACTTAAGTCTTCGGTCTATAATTGTGCTGACCATAACACAATTTCGACTTTTGGTAAATCTGCTGCGTCTGTTATAGATACACTGCAATCAGAGACACTTGAGGCTATTGACTGGTTCCATGATAATTACCTTTGTGCTAATCCCAGTAAATTCCAAGCCATTCTGTTTGGCAATTCTCAATGGCGAGATCATGTGCTTAATCTTGGAAATATAAACATTGAAATGAGTGAAAACGTAAAACTATTAGTACATTTTGACACAAAGCTCAACTTCGAAAAGCATATATCAACAGTGTGCACCAAAGCTGCTAGACAAATAAATGTAATAAAAAGGTTAAATCGTTTACTAGACTTTAAAAGTAAATTATCAATATACAAAAGTTTCATACTATCAAACTTTAGTTACTGCACAGCAGTTTGGACTTTTTGTCCCAAATCTTGTTCTGACAAAATGGAAAAAGTGAACGAGCGAGCCATACGCTTTGTGTTTTCTGACTACAGTACAGACTATGGTATTCTTTTATCTAAATCTGATACTATCCCTATTAAGCTATATCGAGCACGCTGTGTAGCACTAGAAGTGTTTAAAGTTGTCAAAAAGTTACACCCGCCCTACCTCCATAATTTGTTTGAACGGAAAACTTGTGTTTATGAATTTAGAGACAGTAACCTACTAACTGTACCTCTTTTCAAAAGTTATAGACACGGTTATAACTCTCTAACCTATCAAGGAGCTAAATTGTGGAATCATCTTCCAGCTCATATGAAGAATGTTGACAGCATACCCGAGTTTAAATCTTTGCTCAAAGACTGGTACGGGTGTTCACGTTCAATGTGTGAAGATCTATTATTATTTACTGTTAGAAATTTTACGTAAATCGTTATTTGTTTTCTGTTCTTTTAATTTGTAATAATGTAAGGTATGAAAAAAGTTTCATATGTTTAAAAAAAACAAACAACAAAAAAAACAAAACAACAAACAAATACTATATGTATATCTATCTGCTATTTTTAATATCATCTTAAAATAACACAAATTATTGCAGTTAATTTTTAACATACATGGTACTTAATGAACATATTTTGTTATCATTTGTATGCAATAGTCGGCATAAGTAGCTCCAGGCTAGTGTTGTATTGTTATCTAATACCCGACTTTAAATAAAGATTGATTTGATTTGATTTGATTTGAGCACTCTTCGCGTTACGGATGTTAATGAACCCAAATTTTATTCAAAGGCTTTCCTAACACTGAACAATGGTCCTTGTCTGTTATTTTCAAATTCATTTTCCATTCAATGATTTAAACGCAGTACATGTTACCATGCAGGTAGTAGGCTAGTCTTGTATATTATTTTAGTATACAAAGGTAAATAAAATATACCGAGCACTTTCCAACTTTCCAAAACACAGTAAAGAACATAACTCTGCGTTAATTACTTAATGAAAATGTGGGTGTATCAAAAAAGCATCTATACAGATTTGGACACGGGACTTCGATTAGTAATTAAATACCGGACACTCCGCTCTAATTATGTTTCTAAAAGCAGTCACACTGGCACAGGGATGTAAATCAATTAAAATCGAAAAATCATCTTATTGTCTAGATATCTCCCAGAGACAAGTTTCTAAATAAACCTTAATCTCGAGTTGTGTTATGGATAACCTCCACACATCTCGAGATAAGGTAATTACCATAAGTATGGTGTATAAAATGGTGTTAAAAAATGTAACTAACGATATATTTAGCATGGATTATGAAAAAATCAGCCTACATATAAGTATTTCCCAGATACAGGGATTAATAAATGAATATGTAAGAGAATGGGTTACAACCTGTCTGATACAGAGGGAAGTTTCGCCTTAACCAGCAGGTCTTTTAGATTTTTGTTTCTCTTGTATGCTATAATAGGTCTTTGTGAGAGAGGAGAAACCAGTTTAGGTACAAGATTTTGATATTCCTGATATATATATATATATTTAGAAAATCTAAGAATACATAAGGAAATAGACGACCAAACTACTGACATAATGAAAATGGTACTGAAACCGAAAGATTGTCACCAACATCATTACCAAATGTGCTTTATACAACATTTATAAAGTCATTAGAAACATGTTTTCAAGAAGTTTAATATCATATACTATACAAAGGGTTATGTCCAATGACTAGAGTGTAAACCTTCTGATTTGTCATTAATATGTGCTACGTTTCAAAACAAAAACATGACAGATTCAATTTCCTGTTGATTTGGCATGCAAATAATCCTAAATTTAAAACAGAACTGCACTGGCCAACAACACCAACTATAAACTCTTTCAAGGCCAATAATACACATTCTGTTAGATGTGTGTGGACTGTTACTCAAACAACATTGTCCTCCACTTGGTTACCCCTTGGTTTGTTATCAGAGGCTGATGATTGTCTGTGTGACTGTGGGTGAATAGGGTAGGTCATGGCCTCCTCAAAGCTTGGTGGGTTCATAGGAGGGGTCCCTGCCGCGCTCTGTCCACCACTCTCTAGGCAGTTTCGCTTTGTTTGTTCCTCTCTCTGCTTCTGTAGAGTTTGACGCAAAGTCCGGCGTTTCTGAAAGAATCCAACAATATCGTAAGATTCAGGCGTAACTGTGTAATTGACTGATATCAAAAAATTATATTTCTGTATTTAGTGGCAGACACAAACCTTTTTATTAAGCCAATATACAACAATGAGTGTGAATATGGGTGTCATATTGATCATTTTAAACAATGAGTGCTAAGAGAGGAAATATTTCAGATAACTTGAAGAAAATACTGTAGACTGTCTTCAAGATTTATGGCAATGGTTCTGATGAAAATAGCCACCATCATACACTGAGAATACAGGATGGCTGCTTTAAAGAAGAAACCAATGTTATCACAGAAAATAAAGCTTCTGGTTATGAGGCAGTCTACATTTCAAATGAATTCTATCTGTCAAACAGTAAATATAATGTAAAACCAGATTCCAATAGACTGATTGGTGTTTAACACCGTGTTCATGGAACAGAATACACACAGAATACAATTTTCATTTAAAGCATTTGTTGAAAAGGAAAAAATTGTTAATTGCATGCTTCCATGGGCTTGTTTCAAAAAGCAATTTTAGCTAAGGTGAAACCAAAGTACCATGACAACTAGTACTAAAGACCTTGTTTTATAATAATAATAAAAAAATTTAAAGAGACAACATAAAAAGAGTTTACAAAAATAATAAATGGCTTTTCTTGTGGTCTTATAGTTGCTAATAAATAAATATTGAAACAAATAAAAAGTAAACAATTATATTGCAGTTATAAAGATCGCATATAATTATATAAATAAATAAAAAATAATTTTTTATGAAGTCATTACAAGGTTTACATTATCAAATTTTAATCATCAGCATAACATTTTAAAATTAAACAATTCTTTTAAGTTTGATATTTAAAATTATTAAATGACCATTATGAGATCAAACAGTGTTACTTACTGTATTACATGTTTCTTAAATTAACAAACTAGTCTATCACGGGTCAAGAAATTGTTAATAATTAATTAATCTACTGTAGACATTATCTCCTAAAATTAACTAAATTCTCCTAACATTTTTAAAATGGCTTGGAAGAGTATTCCATGACATACTACCAGAATGTGTCATGTGTTGTTTCCAAAATATGAAACTTTTATTATAAAGTTGCTGCGGAAAGTTTACAGGAAATGTTAGATGCTTTGTTTGATGTTCGTATATTCTGACCAGATCCTATTAATAAAATGTTTTATTTTCTGGAAATAAAATCATATGATTATTAGCACTCCACAGTTTTTTTTTTTTTTCACCTCTTTCATCGATGATATATTGAATAGTATCTATTGATTTAGATAATATGATTGTTAATAGCTTGTTAATGGTTGTATCATCGGCAAATATTACAAATGATCACTCTTGAATGATATTAATATAAATATTAAAAAAGTCTGAATTATGGCAATGTTCTTTGCAAGCTATTAAAGATCAATTTGTTAAACAGACCCCAAGTTTTGCAATTTTGCTTTATAGTATGCTGCCACCAAAATCATGCTCTATCTGAGTTATTCGATACTCATTC
>JAVFBW010153102.1:0-12109 GCA_034783835.1 Mopalia ciliata
TCACCCATTGGGCTGGCAGGTCGTCATATAAGTGAAATACCCTTGAGTACGACGTTAAACCCCAATCAAACAAACAATCGTAAAAACCAATCCCGCGATTGCCGGAGCCACAACATGTGGAGGGCGTCCCACAGTCGACAATCATGTGTATGAATGAGTCACATGATGTGACCCCGGCGATGGCTGAGGAGGTTTTTGCGAGGTTTCCGCCCGGTTTCCATCGTAATTAGGCAGGAAACAGTGTGAAGCTGAGAATCCGTCGTCATACAAGTGAAATACCCTTGAGAACGACGTTAAAAGAAGCAAATACTGCCATTTAGTCTATACGTCTGTGGACAAAGTGCTAACAAACACACTTAACCCAGACTTAAGAGCCATTCAATTAAAACTCTTGAAAAAAAAAAACAGGTATGGATAACAACTTCTTACTTAATTGGACACTACGTTTCTATCTCATTCCAGATATTGTTAGCAAGCCAGATTTGTAGTGATATTCGTATATGACCACACGATTTATGGAGATTTGAACAAGCAGTCTATGACTGGGACGTAAGGCGCCGACAGTTTGAATCAAAATGGATATATAATCCCAGATGTAAGTAGTCCCACAAAGGACTAAGACCGTCTCACCACTTGATCACATGCGCCGAGGAAAGTAGCACCTGAAATTATTTAGTAATGGTACAATTTAAAGAGTCCGAATGCGTAACGTCATTGTGCGCTTTGTTTGACCACTACCATACTCGGAAGGAAATCAACTGAAAGATGTAGTAGACGTAGCTCCGGCAATCGCGGAGTTGGTTTTTTTTTTCGAGGTTTCCTCTCGGTTTTGCAGTGTTATTGGGTACGGAGCAATGTGAAGTGGACATTCCGTCGTAAAATAAGCGAAATACCCTTGTGTACCCCAATCAAACAAATCCTTAGCTTTGAGAGAGCAAGGGCAACAGAAATCTCTTCTCAATTCTCCGCTCGCCTTTTACGAGGTATTCTTGGATGATCCTTATGTTAACTCAGATGTCTAAAACTGGTCATTGGTGAACGGATTTATAAGTGTTTTATTTACGTTATCAATAGAAAATACAAAGGTACAACTTGGTTTTCTCAAAACATTTTAGAAATAAAAAAATAAAAACATTAGATTTTTTGGCATCTATAAAATTATAAAATACTGTTAATCTTCACTTTCTAAAAAGACACAAAAATTATTCAATATATATATATATCTAGAAAATATACAAAATAATTACATTACAAAGAACTATATGCACAAGTAAATGTATGGGATAGTATCCGAAGAAACACACATATATTGATTTATCCAATATTAATATTAATGACGCCATTAAGAACGATACAAATGACCAGACGTCTTTCAGTCAGAAGCATGAGATCATAACCCCGTCTCAATGGTATTGTGACCAGGCCAGCGATGATTGGTGAAAAAGCGATAACTTAGTGAGAAGGACAGAATTCTCGAAAGACATGTGGAATCATTGGTGATCAAGTGATGCTAAAGCCTTTTCTACCGCTTGGCAAAGGTTTGTGACAATACAAAAACTTCACAAAAATATCAGCTTTCTGTTCCGCTTTAGCTCAAAAAGCACGAGGGTAACAGGAAGCTCCCTACAACCTTCCTCCTCACTCCCAACTCCACCGGCATCAAACACAGAAGCTAGAATGTTTCCTCGTGTTGCCTCATTCTTGTTAGATTTTTAGCTTGAAAAGATTTTTCGCAGTATTGACAATGTATGGTGCATTTGTGACGAAGTCTCAAAGCTCTGTAGTCGTCTGCTGGAAACCGTTTGGCGTATCTCTAAAAGCAACCGTGACAGACTGTTATGATTGTGTTACTTGTGTCTGGTATGTTATACTTGTAATGCTTGAGCGTCAATTTTACATGATTTTTGCAATGTTCACATCTGAATATCCTGCCTTGCTTATGAAACCTTCGATGACATATAATTTGTTTCCACAACACCATTTCTCCACATTGATTGCACTTAGTTTTTAGTGTACCCACATTTGTAACCAGACCTTTGTACTTGGTGACTTGTTCTGGGTCCCCTTCATTCAACGAGGTCTTTGAACCTATTAAATTTTTTCACGCAATTAACCTCATGTTGATTCAATCGTTCTGGTCTTGAGAATCGAAAAGGTTTTTCACAGTACTGACAATGAATCATACATTCATGCGAAAGCTTAAGGGGATTGTAGTCTTCTGGTGGAAATGTTTTGGCATATATCTCAAAACATCCGTGACAGACTGTAATCGTTTTGTCATTTGCGTCTGGTATAGTATACTTGGAACGTTTGTTTGTCAATCTAACGTTATTATGACACTGTTCGCATTGGAATATTCTGCCTTTCTTATGGTTGTTAGCATGGGACACTAATTGACCCTTCGTAAGCATTTCTCCACATTGATTGCACTTAGTTCTTATTTTACCCACATTTGTAACCAGATTTTTGTACTTGGTGACTTGTTCTGCGTCGGCTTCCTTCAACGAGGTCTTTGAACGTTTTGGATTTTTCACGCAATTAGCCTCATGTTCATTCAATCGTTCTGGTTTCGAGAATCGAAAAGGTTTTTCACAGTATTGGCAATGAATCTTACATTTATGCGAAATCTTAAGGGAATTGTAATCGTCTGGTGGAAATGTTTTGGCATATTTCTCAAAACATCCGTGACAGACTGTAATCGTTTTGTCATTTGCGTCTGGTATAGTATACTTGTAACGTTTGTTTGTCAATCTAACGTTATTATCACACTGTTCACATTGGAATATTCTGCCTTTCTTATGGTTGTTAGCGTGGGACACTAATTGGCCCTTCGTAAGCATTTCTCCACATTGATTACACTTAGTTCTTATTGTACCCACATTTGTAACCAGACCTTTGTACTTGGTGACTTGTTTTGTGTCCGCTTTCTTCGATGAGGTCTTTGATTGTTTTGGATTTTTCAGGCAATTAACCTCATGGTGATTTAATCGTGCTGGTTTTGAGAATCGAAAAGGTTTTTCACAGTATTGACAATGAATCATACATTCATGCGAAAGCTTAAGGGAATTGTAGTCTTCTGGTGGAAATGTTTTGGCATACATCTCAAAACATCCGTGACAGACTGTAATCGTTTTGTCATTTGTGTCTGGTATAGTATACTTGTAACGATTCTTAGTAAATCTAACGTAATTGTCACACTGTTCACATTGGAATATTCTGCCTTTCTTATGGTTGTTAGCGTGGGACACTAATTGGCGCTTCCTAAGCATTTCTCCACATAGATTGCACGCGGTTTTTCTTCGTACATTCTGAAACAAGTAATAGAAAACAATAGCAAAAAATAATAAGGCGAGTATACGGGCACAAAATTGTCTTCATAACAAACTTGTCTCCAGGCCATGACTAAGGGGTGTTAGACCACTCATCCACTCTTAGCGTACTTTGCAAGAGTGAGGAGCCCGAAACGAAGCATTGTCCACATCTCACTCTGCCTTGATCCGCTTATCTCCATCAGGCATTTGACTGAGCTGCATGTTGTGGCCCCGGCAATCGCGGGAATGGTTGTTACAAGTTTTTTTCCAGATTGTTCACCATAATAAGACTAGGTGCATTGTGAAGTGGACAATCCGTTTTAAATTTTCATATAAGTGAAATACCCTTCTTGTGTAACACTGACTAGAGTTAACCCAAATCATTTCACAATAGTTTTTTTTTTATAATTTCCCTAATTAAAAAATGACAACTTTACCTTGGGAGGGTGTTCTTGTTTTCCATGGTCTACCTTCTCTTTGTTTGTTTTGAACTTTTTGTTGCACTTCTTACATTGATATCGCGGGACCTCTTTATGCATCAACTTCAGGTGTAGTTTCAGATTGTCAATTCTTGAAAAAGCTTGTTCACAAACTTCACATTTATGGGGCTTTTCTCCTGTATGACTCAACATGTGGGTCTTCAGGTTGTAGGTCGTGGACCAATGAGTATTACAGATGTCACATTTGAAGCGTCTTTTGTGGTTGTCCATATGTATCAATAATTTCCAATTATCACCGAACACTTGGCCGCATATTTCACACACGGATTTTCTGTCTGGGGCATGTACAATTCTCTTATGCCACAGCATGGTGCCTTTCATACGGAAATTGTGCTTGCAAATATCACAAGGATAATTCTCTCTTTTCCGCATCTGGAAATAAAATAAAAATAATATTTATTATATTATTTTCCTCAATATTGTGCATTTTAAACGAAATTGGTGCAACCATACATCGCACCGGTACTATGTCATGCGAATTTCTGAAAAATAAAATGAATATACCAAAATTTGGTCTCTAGTGATATTTTGAAGTTTAAATATACTTAAGAGATATACTGGTTCAGTGGTTAGCGTATCGGTTTATTGATCCTTTTTCGATCTGCTTTTCCCGGCATTAAGCCGTCCATGATGTATGTGACTGAGTCACACAGCGGTGGATACAGAAGTCACGTGGTTGGTTAACGCGCACTCTGTCCAGACTCTACCATATTCAAGTAAAGCAAAGTTTGAAATCCGTCATAATTTAAAAGTCAAAATTTTATGCCAAACAAAATTTAAATAATTTATTTTTCTTTTTCTTTATACCATACATCCTTTTGGGTGATAAAATGTTCCGTCTATTATTGGTTGAATGGTGTTTGGCGCCGTAGTAAAGGTGATTTCACTTATACGATGTCAATGTAGCAAAAAATAAAACACAAAAAACACACAAAAAAACAGAACTACACACACACCAGCGAAATCACAAATTTGGGGAATTTGTTTTCACTTTGAGTATCAGTGGAATATTAAACCTCAACTGTAAACATTGGACAGTACCTTTAGATGTATGATACGTTGATGAAATTTCAGCTTTTCCTGGCCTAGAAATTGCCTGGCACATATGTTGCACCTTTTGAGCTTTACATTCCCCTGTAACCAAAGACAAAAAAAAAACAAAGTACAAACAAATAAAAAGAAAGCATAAAAACAAACAAATCAATCCCATATAGACCACACCGTTGCTGTGGATCACCGTTTATTTTTGCTTCTAGTTTTAAAATTCCTTTCACTTGTGCCCGTTCGGATTTAGTCCAATTTACCAATTTGCCCCTTTTCAAATAGTGGGTGGTGGAGAGGGAGCTTCGTGTTGCCCTGGTGCTCCCGGAGTTAAGGATCAACATGAAGCCGATCTGTTTCTATGGTGTCTTTGTATTGCGTCCTGTGATTGTCCTGTCTTGTCTCTGCTGTAAGCCTGCGGACGTAGCTTAGTGGTTGCGAGTGAGTTTCCTAAACTGAATCTGCTTCGATTTACCATTCACCGGACCGAGTCCGCATGTCGCCTATCAGTCACATGTTGTGGCTCCGGCCGTGGCGGGGGAGGTTTTTACTAGGTTTTCCACCTTTATAAGGCTACGTGCAATGAGAAGTGGACAATCCTTTGTCAATTAAATGAAAATACCATTTAATCCGTCAAATCCCAATCAAACGAACAAACTAACAAACATATTCAAGGCAATTGTATACAATCATGTTTACATTCAGAAATTGTCATCAGGGATAAAAAATCACCCCCCCTCCCCCCTCCCCTAACCTATACGAGCAATGATTTTTGCAGGTAGATAAAAGGGGAGATAAGTCTGTCACTCATATAACTGCCAAGGCCGCCTTTGCCACTGACCAAAACAGGGTTTTCCGGTTATGACGTTACGACTACAGAGTGACGTAACTTTGAGAAATAACGTGATCCGTTAAAGGCAAGGGAGGGCCAATCAACGATATTTAACATATAGGCGGTATAGGGAATATTGCAAATGAACAAGTAAACCATAAGAAGTTCAGTTTTATATATATTCCCGAAAACCAACAACACACAAACTTAAAGTATACCGAGACAAACATAATCAATTTGCTTAATTTGAATCCCATTCCAATAAACTTTTGTATAAACCAAAGTATAGGCAGGTTACATAAAGTGGCAACGTCATTTCACAGGACGTCACTCTGTTGTCGTAACGTCATAACTGTTTCGTTATATGTTTGATAACTTGGAGACCCAGATAGCTAATTTACAAAGGAACTGGTGACACAAAAATTATTCAAAGGAACTGGTAGTTAACTATGAACAAATTAGGAACTCGTGGATAAGAAACATAAACACTGTATTTGTAAGCCACGACGGGCATCTACATGTAAGCGCGAGTACAGCAAATCGGCATGGGAACAGAACTCAAATGTGTCTCCAAACAGTGGAGAGCGGCGTAGCTCATGAATAGGCAATATCGTTACAACAATGTCAGTATTGAAACGTCACAACATGCAATTTTTATTAACTGGCATATCTGGTGTGTTCTGTAAAAAAGAGTAACGGGTTTATCTCCCTTGATTGACAGAGTAACTCCATTTACAACTTACCTGTAATTTTCTGTGTACCAAGAAATTATGCCTTAACAAGGCTCCCTCTCTTAAGAAGTGTCTGTCACATATGGAACAGTACCATGAAGCTTTGTCTTTCTAAATTAAAAAAAAATGTTAAAAAAATAAACAGTTTTGGCACTTTTGAACTTTAGCTAAATGTAAAGCAGTAGGGGTCATAAACAGTAACTTTTTTGTTTTGTTATCCGCCAAAAAGATTTGTAATATGTATGGGACCTACTGCGTAGACGACCAAACCACTGTAAATCAAATACATTTATGAGCAAGAACGGGAAAATTAGATACACATTTGGTTATTATTGGAATTGCTACAGGTTAACTTTAACGACTAAAAATATTCCTGTGATTAAAAAAAATTGAAACTGAAACTGAAACTAACCTTGTTCTGTATCGCATCCTCGTCCGCATTCATACCTACTGGACATTTGTCTATTTTCTTTTTCGCCGCAGTTTTACTAAAATCTGCTTGAAAACTTGGTGATTTACGAGGAAAGGAACGGCCTTTAGATTTATAAGGAAAGGAAGGGCATTTAGTATGCCCATCAACAGTCATATCATCAACGTCTTCCAATCTTTCTTCTACGTCTTCGTCCGAAGATGATATACCCGAACCTTCGTAGTCCGAGTCTTCGTCTGTTTTACATGTAATATAATCGTCTTCGTCGCTGACTAATTCTTGAACTTTCTCAATTGCTCTCATAGCAGATTTCCTTTTTGGACGAGAACAACTTTCCTTTGTTTTGCCTATACCGTGTATAAGAACGTTTTTCGCACCACTGTCAGGATCATCCACTTTTGTCACTTTTGGTGCTGTTATTCCAGTTATACTTTCAACGTGCGCTATTTTGTTTCGCGAGCAACTATTATCAGTTTTATTTTCCAAAGAACTGTCAGGAGACACAACACCTGGCCTTACTCCTGAAGACAAAGAGATGCGCCCCTTTTCTGTGCTAGATTCACTGGGGATACCATGCTCATTTGAAGCGGTCTCCAAAGCAGGGTTCGAGGATATCACTGCTGCTTTTGCAACCGATTTCGAAGAGTTGCACCTCTTGTGTTTTGGGATTTTAATTTTTCTCTCAGTAGTCGGAGATGTATTACCTGTATTAGAAGGACGTACAGGAGCTGTATAATCGGAATTATTAACCAAACCTCCAATTAGCGCGGGCTGGCTAATCATACTTTTACAGGATTTATTACTGTCCTGCACATCCTGCTTTATTCCATAGGAAATCGACTTCTCTTTTTTCACGGTACAAAGAAAGGCGTATTCTTGTAAATTTCCCATTTTACTTTCAATATAGCTTCCAGTATGCCCGGAAGACGTAACCATGCTATTACCGGACTGGACGTTTTCACGAACACCTGGCATTTTCTCAGGAGAATTATGTCGTTTTCGTTTTACAATGTTCAAAGGAGTCGAACTGGTAGAGCATTCAAGTTTGACGACTGATTCCCAGGTGACTGGTATTTCAGTTTCACCCTGCACTGAACTCTTTCGCTTTCGTAATATAAGACGAGGCGTATGAAGATCTGGATACAAATCGGTTTCACCAGGTTTGTAGTTTTGTCCGCACAGATTATCTCCCTTTGACCTTTGTTCTAGGCATACCGGAACATTTTTATATTCCTGTGCCATGAGTTCTATGTCAGACTTTGTCTGTGAATGCCCTGTTACAGACACATCCTGAAATTTAAAACAATATAGAATTCATTTTATCTTTGACTGACTGGAGTTTAACGCCGTGTTTATTAATATTTAATTCATAAGACGTCATGTTACACAAGGATAAAATGTCGCAGTTACAGACACGTCCTGAAATTTAAAACAATGTAGAATACATTTTATCTTTGATTGTCTGGAGTTCAAATGTCGCCGTTATTAACGGAATTGTTATACATAAAGTGTTTTTTTTTATGCTTTCAGACGTATTTACAAGACAAGGATAAGAAAGACCAGCCTAGCGCCTGTTCACCATTGCCACAATTGGAAACGAAAACGTCGTTAAAATCTCATTGGACTGTTGTAGAAGCAAAAAATCAGTCGGAAAGCAGCTTTTGCAACACTTATGTCGGCACTGTCTAAAAACAAGCCTGCGATGATGTCAACATAATGACATCTGGTAGTGGGTGTATGTCGCCGCTTACCTAGCTAATTTAAGCTCCGATCTGATTGGTGGAGTAAAGCCTAAATAGATGTCTCTGGAAAGAAGTATACCTTTCTGAACAGTACTGAATACATACAGTATAATTTCTTGTATAGGGCTATGTACTTATAGAAACCATTTTGGAAAGTGACGTCACTCCAGTGCTGGGTGGAGCGAATTTCGGGTGTTCAATACCAGCGAATGATTTCCCTCTTGTATGAAAAACCTTGCATGAATATCCCCAGCTTAGTTATGTTATCCATTGTTCAAGTGTTTTAATATGGTCCACTGATTTTGTAGTGTTACTGTTGGGAATTTCAGGCTTAAGCTATCACTTAGAAAGAGAAAAGAGTTTCATTTTCTTTATCGCGTAAATTCAACATGTACACAACCCACTTGTGAGCTTTCTGAAAGCAAAAAAAAAAGAGGCGATTTTCCGCCATTTAGGCGTAAATTCGTCATGTTAATGCTTTCTTAATTAAACATAAATATACAATTTACACTAACACATGACATTGGACAATTGTCACCTTAACCTATTGTTGTACAAAATAAACAGTAGTCCAACAAATCAATAGAACGTAAAGACAAAACACTTGTCCATTGAAATACATAAATTACGTGGTGCTAGACTTCTTATATTTCTGTACGAGAGGGAAATACCTCGTTTTGTAATAAAAGCCTGATATTCCCTTCGCCAAACTCAGAAATGACGTCACTATCTAATATGGCGACTACTTGGGCATATAGCCTTGAATAATATTGCATGTATGGGAGTTTTTGGTTGTTTCGTTGGTGGTGGATATCGCAGAGCGGCTCCATACGACGCTCGTCTTGCCAGCCTTGCCTCGGTAATATAAGGGCAATATCTAATTGAAGCTTTAGTTGAAAGTACAATTCTTTTAAAATTCATAACTTCTTCGTTTTCGTTGCAGGGTCCTGCATTGGAGGTGGATCTCGCAGCCACAGAGAATAAAAAATATAGCGTTAAATTGGAATAAAAAAACTGATTTAAATACCCTACGTTATGGAAGCTAAGTTCATTTCAAAGTTATACTTTTTCCAGCAAGCACGGGCTATAATTACGAACACGTATTAGAACATGAATTGATATGAATTAATTTAAAATGGATTCAATAAAATCATTTGGAATAACTTTGGGGTTTAATACTTACCTCTATCTTTACTCGATCACCTGGTATAATTCCCTCTAACTTGGTCACCTCAATCCAGGGTTTTGATTTGATCTCTTTGAATAATGGTTCTTCAAGTCCTTCAGGACTAAGGCTTGTATAATAGGAATAAAGAAGATCTATGTCAGACTCTTCTGATTTCGGAAGAATAGCCGTTTTCCTTGTGCTTAAGATACCACATACGTCCTCCTTTGAATCTTCTGATACCGGAATATGATTCGCTTTAACACATCTATTGCTAACATGCCCTTTTGCTTGCACAGCAGGTTCAATTATAGAAGATATAGTTTTGACATCCATGCTTGAATCTTCGGACACTGGAATATGATAGTCATTCGTTATAGAAGCTTTAATTTTGACATCGTTACTGGAATCTTCTGAAACCGATATATGATAGTCATTCCTTATAGGAGATGTAATTTTGACATCCATGCTTGAGTCTTCTGATTTCGGAAGAGCACTAGATTGAGGCAGACTTCTCATAATCCTACAACTTCCGAAGTGTTTGACATTTACTATTTGTACTTCGCCTTCCTCGAGGTCATCGCTATTAGTAACACTTTGGGATATTTTCGCTTTTCTACCCTTACGAGTCCCCTTCGAGTGCCGATTTTTCTTGGGGTTTATTTTCAACACAGTTTCATCCATAATACATAGGTTTGTTGCCGGGAAGAAAAGGCTTACCTATGATATCGTCTAAAGTTCTACTGATTTTGCCTTTTGAGTCGTTTGTACTCACACAGTTCTAGTCCTTTGATTCGACTTTGGTTACCTCCGACATGCTCACCACATCTACGTTATGTTCCTTTTCGCGGACCTGGCCTTCTAAGACGTTTCCAGTATTTAGAAATGATACATTTTCGTTCATGTTGTCTGAAGATTTTCTAAAATTGGGATCAATGTCGCCGCCAGAGTTTGTCCTATATTTATCAAACCACTCCAATTTATCGCCTAATAGCGATGTTGTAGATTCGTGTTTAACGTTGATCTTAAGGGTATTGCACGTATATGATGGCGGTGTATTCTTACGAAAATTAACACGAGCACAATCACAATAAAGTGTTTTGATAACTTTGAAAATTAGTTATCTCGCAGCGGTTAGTAGACAGCATTGCTATTCTGTTAGCCAACTACCCTTAAGCACAGGGTCTGAAAGAGCTATGCCCAGTCACAATTACAATGGGTCTGAATAGGCCCAGATTGACCTTGCCATAATTAATACATCCATTTGAGGCCTTTCAAGGGGAGACAATTCTAAATGAAAGTGTGTTACTCTACACAGTGCAGTAAAATTTTCGTGTTTAATCCTTTATTCCAAAGCAATATTTTGGATGAAATATATTGAGGGTGCCTCCTGGAATTTATACAAGAATTAGACTGAAGCAAACCGGAGAGCCACTGCGCCAACCACAGACTTATGTAAACCTACATATATATCCTAACACCTTTCACTGCATTGGAAGCATGTAGGAAAAATTCCAACTTTTGTACAAGCACCTTCCTCACTCTAGCCTTGAACATAGATTTCTACGAACTGCTTACAGTCCGAAACACTGGTTTATACACAGACTTAAATGTTGACGTTTTTGTTGTTCAAATAAATTAACGATAGCCTTAGTGCTGTCAATAAAATGTACCACAATTTTAGCCGGTGTGACTTCTCAAATGTGACCTTGGTTCTGTGTTATATCTCGTTCAAAGCATCTCCGTTGACTTTGACGAGGCACCAGAGCTGGTGTTGTTGTTGTAACAAGTTTCACTATGAACTTCAGGCTGTCACATTTCTCCATCTCCTGAGTCCTTTTATATTAAAGAATCAAACCACTAACACACACATATCTTACTAGTGTAGTTGAAATCCAAACAAGAAACGAGTCGAAAGACACTTTGACCAGTGTTCCGGAGCAGGCATATACTCTTGTGCTCCGTTGTATAATATTACTGGCTAGAGATTAACAGATATGTCAAGGAAGCTCGCACAATGAAGTTTGTCATTTTAAAAAGCTATGTGGGCCTACAGAGTGCAGTCAACGGTAACGAGGTATTGACATGCTTCAGGCAAATAACAAATGAGGCTTGACATAGTTAAGTCTGGTTCACCTCTTTCAAACCTACCTGACAGAAGACATTGTATGCTGGTGATCATATAACTGGATATAACTGCATTTTTAGAGGCAGTTAATTGAAGCCATCCACTTGCGTCGACCCAAACCTGGCATCAATACGAATAAGGGGTTCCAAATCCGGTGCTAGTATCTGCACTGAAACGTTGCGTATGAATAAACCCAGAAGTTGAAAATCCATAAAGTCTTACTTATTAT
>JAVFBW010153113.1:0-12108 GCA_034783835.1 Mopalia ciliata
CCTAGAATGACAGGTGGCTCGTGATTGGTTGTTAAACAAAAAAGACGGGGTGGAAATGATATGGCGGTAATTTTGGAACACTACAGACTAACTGTGGTCATGCAAGGATAATCCCCATAAATATGGTGGTAGTAGCTGATGTGTTCGTTGGATACAAACGAAAGAACAGTCTGAAGTGGGTCTGCGATTGCCCCAAAACACTCACTGCCATAGCCACTTCATGGGGTCTGGGATATTTAACGTAATTCTCTCCAATTCCGGATACATTTGTACTTTCTTTCTAGTTCTAGTATAAATGAAAAGATAAAAATGTTTCAATTTCCCCTTCCAATTTTACCGCTGCACCCACCAGCAACACAAAAAACGTTTCTGACAGATCGGTATTTTAAAAATAGTGAGTTTGGAAATGTACCAGTAAGTCAGCGGTAAACTTGGCTATACATAGTAACGCTCTGTAATACAGAATAATGTGTTTCGATGTGTGCAGGACAAAGCTCTGTCCCTTCTCCTCACAAACATTAAATCATACTAATTTTAAGTTAAATTGTGTCAGGTAGTACGAATTACGTTTATATATTACATGGCAGTCCATTTCTTCAATACATTCAAATAGAACCCTTGACAAATTTAGGTCATATATCTGATGACGAGCTTTTGTATGCGATGTGGCGTGAGACCACGATCCATATACAACTACAGTGCTGTTTATACAATAAATAGTTATTCCAGTTAAAAATAATTCTCTGTCTTGTTCTTATTTGCACTTTCAGATAAGCTTTGGTGGAATTTTGAATTTTTACATAATAAGAAAGGGTTCAACGTTGTTATGTAGTAATTTTTTTATAAGTTATATGTAATGCGTGATCGATCGATCCCGTACTACTGATAAAGAAGGAGGTATGCCTAATCAGTAATGCGGAATCGATCCCCCACTACTGATAAAGAAGGAGGCATATGTTATAAGTAGTAAGGAGCTAATCATGGTGTGTATGTGTGTCTGGTGTTAGATTCGTATTGCAAAATCGGCTCTAACCCAAGCAGTGTGAACGATGGATAGCGCTGTTTCATGACACAGCAAAGAGTTTAACCCAGGGACCAAGATGGCGTAGGCAGCAGCAGACGAGAGCTTGAGTGACGTCATTGTGACACCAGACCGCCGACACTAGGGCTTGACGATAGGCCTGTTGTAGTCAACAGTAGACAAGACAAGAGTACCGTGGTGACACCAGTCCGTCGATACTAGAGCTTGTGTGTCGGCCTGGTGTGTATGACGTCGATTGCGTCAGAGGTGTACTCAATGACCTGTGTCCACAGGATGTAGTTGACACCGGTTTAAACTGGTTTGAGCCGGTTTGAGATCGAAAGTGCTAGAACCGCGGCTATAAAAGGAGAGTACTTATAGCTGGTTATGTTCCAGTCCAAACTTGACGACCTCGCTGTTTAGCTGTCTAGCTGCGACTACGTACCTACCTACCCGCCCAACTACTAACGTACGTACCTACTTATTTACCCACGATATTTTCTTGCGGAGTTTATTACAGGCGGTGGTGGTGGACCACCGGAGGTCACGGACCTCGCTGACCTCTAACGACTTCACGACTTTCATCGTGGGCGACCTGTATAGGACCGCTACAACTTCCGGCTCAACGGTGGGCGACTCATGGATCGATTTCTTCGAGTGATTTACGACGGCCAGACGACAGCTTTCAAAGTCAACTTGCCTACGGCCTGATCCTAAGACATCGTGAGACCAACAAGGTGCGGTATGACTACCCCAGCATGAACAACGTCCGAGTATATCCCACCCGCATTTAGTACAGAACAGGGCAACCTTCACAGCGCTTTTAGAAGAGAATACTACCTACAAAACGCACGTTGCGATGACCTGAGGTCGATTACAACGCCCGGACACGAAGCGGTTTGTACAGCATGTCACCAGCGTCGTGTTCTACGTCAATAAACTACCTTAGATTACGATAGGGGCTCCGACACCTCGAGCTTTCCAGACTATCTGCTGAAAAACAGAAGCCTGGTCGCCCTCGTCTGTGGTTCAAAGGGGCCCTACAAAGACAACCTCTGCTTCTTTCGATCTCTGGCGATCCACCTAGACGGGGCACCACGGAGAGACTGCGACACACACGCAAAGCGCTACTTGCAGAGGTACTTGGCGGATGTTGAGATGGAGGCTAAACACTTTCGTTGGGTATCTCTCTGTCGCCTAGACCGTATGGAGACGTTATTCCACCTCAACATCGCCGACTACGAACTAAAGCTCGAAGACAAAGCTTAACACGCAGTCTGCGTATGTCTATCGCTGGGTCAGCACTCGTCCACGGTGACGCTTAACCTGTACCAACACCATTTTTTGCTATGTGATAGGGGTGTCTTCGCACACCAATACCAGCGCCAGCAGTGCGGTCAGAAGTTTCAGCGTTCCTATAATCCCCACCGTCACGCGAAAACATGTGACGTCTCGATCAAAATGTGGTAGCCTGACGGTGTGTTTCACAACACCCCTACGATATTTGACGATCTGAGGGAGGATGGCATCTCTATACCCCACGACGCTTTGTAGTTTCCGTACCGGGCCTGTTTTGACTTCGAACCTACCTTCATCCCTTGGAGACAGACGATACCTCCATTAGTAAAACCGTATGGCTCGATCGGCATATGCCGATGAGAGTCAGTGTAAACGCCAACATCCCTGGCTATCGACGCCCTCGATGTTTTGTCCCAGAGGGCGACCCCTACAGGTTGATGGCAACATTCAAGTACCTCAACGGGATCAGTGCTGTGAGTTACCAACACATGCTGTTAAAGTTTGAGGGTGTGTTAGCGGTGCTATCCGGTGTCACCAAGATATACGGGGTGTGAAGCTGTGCCAAAAGATTGTGGGGTTTGACGCGAACGCCTTAAACCTCGCCAACCTCGCCAACCTCGCGTCAAAGATGATAGCCGTGTACTGTGCTTGTTGATTACCCACAGAGACTGAAGGGGTCTTCACACTTCGCAGATCCACCACCCACATCGCTGATCAATGGTTAAATTGGCAAGCCGACCTCGCCGGCATCACCATACGACATTAAGGCAACCATACGAGAAGCTGGTGGGTGATCGACGTTTACCCGTGGATGGCTTTGCATGGTGGGTGGTCAACCTATCGTGTTTTAATGTAGAGGCTGTTACTGGCACGCACACGAGTGCGCGTTCACGCGCGGCCAGTACAACATCAGACAGGGGAAAACAGCCGAAAACCTAAGGGCTGAGGCGGTGGAGAACGAAGTCTACATCCGAGCTTTGGGCTACGCCTACGTTGATGTAAGGGAATGCCAGTTTCACGCCGAACGTCGACGTGTCTGGGTCTTGGCGACCTTTTTGAAGACTCGAAGTCACCCGTTCCACGGCTATCAGACCCGAACCCAGCAACATCTTTCAGATGTATCCGTACCAATGATCTGTTCAGTTTTGTGGAGTGTGAGCTACATGTATCCGGTCACCTTAAACGCTAGTTCGCCGAGTGTCCATCTATCTTAAAAAATACCACGGTTTCTCGAGAGGACATCAGCCCTCACATGGCGGCGTATGCAAATGCGGATGGTGTTTTAACCACACCCAGACGTAATCTGATCGGGAGTATGTGGTGCGAGCCCGTCGAGAAGGCGATACCGATCACTCCAAAAACCTCATTAAGGAAATCATGAAGCTTTTAGGGAACTATGCCTATGGGAAAACCATCATCAATCTCAACAGCCAGGCCAACGTTAATATCTGTGACGCGAAGACGGCTTGAAAACGAATCAATTCTCTGTATGTTCGAGAGACTATATTCGAGAGACGTGCGTCATCGACGACGAGACCTTTGAAGTGAGTATTGTTAAGAAGACTATCCACTACAATCTACCCTTACAAATCAAATGCATGGTCTACCAGTACAGCAAACAACGCCTGTTGGAGTTCTATTACGATTTCATGGACAAGTTCTTGGATCGATCTCGTCGAGTTTTCATTGATACTTGCAACACAGCTAGTATGCAGATTCGGACTGGTTGTTCAATTCTGAAAGCTGATATATATGTTTAACAAGTCTATTTCTGATTGTGGTTTACCATATGAAAATGCTTCTCAGTTCAAGTTAACGGTCCAATTTGTATTGAGCAAAGATACAGTTCATTCAAAAATATAGATGATATGCACAATATTGATGTTTTGTTAAACGGTCATACTATCCCGTACCTGGATGAAAGTTAGCAAATATTTCCATAAGTTAGCCATTTTATTAATTAAACTTAAAGGTTTGATTTGTAAGCCTTTGATTTGAAATTAGACTCAAATAGTGTACGTAAATTACAACCAAATATATTTATATTTCCTTAAAGTGGCTCAGGAAGCACCAACTGATATATTTACTACAGAGAAAGTTTTTATTGAAGATAAAATGTGGCTGTCATAGCATGCATAATATGTAAATGTTAGGAAAGGCGTTGATTAATGTCGTATTGACCAGTTTGATTAATGTCGTATTGACCAGTTTGATTAAAGTCCTATTGACCAGTTTGATTAAAGTCCTATTGACCAGTTTGATTAAAGTCGTATTGACCAGTTTGATTAAAGTCGTATTGACCAGTTTACCAATCTAATCCATCTTTATCGAAATAAAATATTGTTTAAACCAATAAATTTGTAATTTAAAAAACAGAAGATTCTTTGAATTGATTTTATTAGAATAAAAATATCGGATGTGTTTAACACTATACATGGTTGTTCTGTTTTATAAAACACTTAAAACAATCATTTTGTACTAGCGTTTACTATAATTATATCCAAAACTATCGAAGGCTTAGCGACTGATGGGATGCGAGATGTCGCATTTTTTGTAAAAATGTAAATCTTTATACATAGATTGCCACCACTTTGGTGGTACATTTATACAATTCGGGTTATGTTATCTGCAGCCTCTGTTGCTGGTTCAGTTGCCCAACTCTCAGCCAATGACTCCTCTCTCGTTCCCCAGTATAGGCGGGCGTATTTTTTCGTTCTCTACTTTTGTTAAAAAAGCAACAAGTGACAATTTAGTTGAAATGGCTATGTGCCTATAACTTTAAGATAGTAAACAATCCTGCTACATCCATTAATTGTAGATCTATTATATGTTTCAAACAGTCACACAATTAATTTGAACAAACGCAATATATATATATATTTATATGTTAATATTTAACCTTCTATGCGGGGGTGTTGATTTAACAATGTCGGCACATGTGTAGTACATCCGGGGAAAAGATGCATTAGGTATATTTCTTTAGTAATTGCATGTAATTTTAAGACGCCTGGCGTCGCACAGTAATGGCGTTAGCTGGAATGGTGCAGCCAGAGATCAAGACTTCTTTCGATCTTCTGGCAAAGTTGACTGCCAACCCTCTGAGACCTGATCCGTCAGAGATGTCATCTATCCTACACCCCGCTCTTTGGGCTTCTCTCACGTCGATGGCAACAATTGTATTTCGGCCTCCATAATGAAGAGTTACTTCGTAATCCTTCGTTGTGGAGATGTATTGGGATTGGTAGCCTGGTCTACATCCGCACCCCACGTGAGACTGAATCGATTTCTGGGCGCTGGGGTCTTTAGCCGTAATTCCGTGAGCAGGGTTTTCGTCGGGTCGCAGAGTTCTGAAAAGAATTGATCCCAATGGGGTCTTTTTCGGTGGCGGTTTTTTCTTCGTTGGTTTTTTTGGTTTTTTCGGTGGCGGTTTTTTCTTAGTGGGTTTCTTCCCTGGCTTTGAGTTGCCTTTCGGTTTTGGTTTTGACTTAGTCTTTCCTCTCTTTATTCTGGAGTTAATTTCGGACGGTCTCTTTAATATGTCTAGAACACTCCTCCTGCCCTTCTTCTTTTTCTTCTTGGTAGGTTTCTTTGAAGGCTTCTTTGTGGGCTTCTTCTTTGTAGGCTTCTTCTTTGTAGGCTTCTTTGTTGGCTTCTTTTTGGGCTTCTTTGTAGGCTTCTTTGTAGGTTTCCTTTGGGGTTTCTTCTTAGGCTTCTTCTTAGGCTTCTTCTTAGGTTTTCTTGTCGGCTTCTTCTTAGGCTTCCTTGTGGGCTTCTTTGTAGGTTTCTTTCGAGGTTTCTTCGACGGCTTCTTCTTAGGCTTCTTCGACGGCTTCTTCTTAGGCTTCTTCTTAGGCTTCTTTTTAGGCTTCTTTTTTGGTTTCCTTTTTGGTTTTTTCTTAGTAGGCCTCTTTTTCGATGGCTTTTTCTTGAATGCCGTCAGTTGGAAGGGAGATTGACACATACCCTGGCATCGATTTGCACATTGTATAGCAGTGGATTTACAGGCGACAGTCTTGCTTTCAACCACAGAAGGTTGTGTGAGAACGTAGAGGGATACGGCCAGGAGTGCAAAAACCAGCTTCATGTCGAACACTTATCCGTCAAGAGACCAATATCAGTAAGTCTGTAAAAAATAATAATCTGTTATCATTGACATGAACAGACAAGATGTAATAAATCTAAAACAAAAAACAAAAACAAAAAAAAGATACAAAAACGCCTAATTTTTTTTAACCTACCCCAATTTTGTATGAGGGAAAACTGGTACACGAAACAACGATTGCATAAAAAGATTCTATTGGACACCATGCACATCTTCTAAGCCGGTTTTATTTCTTCGAACTACTGCCTTTCCAATCTATTGATTGGCTGTTTGAAAGTTTCGAGCACCAATCAAGTGGCGTGTCACTGAAACACACGGAGAGTCGCTATGGTCAAGTAGCAATTGAAACAGACTCAGGTCAACGCTCGCTGAACAGATGACGTATATTTTGTTTTGAATCGGGAGACCTTCAAGGGTTGTAATCGATAATAAATCGGAATAAAATGCTAGTGAATGTCAGACCACAGTGTTAGTTTTTAGAAATCATTCGATTGAATCATTTCGTACTAAGAGAGGTTTAATGTAGCACAATAATTAGGGCTAATTCCTCCGTCTTTATAGCGCTACGTCCATCTCAACCCATGGTGAAGGTTGGAAATTTAGGCGCCGCTATGGCCGGCCTCTCGAAACATGTATCCGATTTTTCTCTGATTTTTGTTTGGATAGAAAAATCACAATAATCAAACTCCTTTCTTGTCTGACGTTTAAATAAAGTTTTATTTGAGTTTCTAGCCCGAGTTGACGCGTATAAGTTATCTCCCTTTGCAATAATAAGATTGAAAACCGTCAAAAAAGAAATATTGCAAGTAGGTAAAATACTAATCAATGGTTTCAGTGTATCTAGAAAAAATCATAAAAAAATCAGAAATAGTTTTTTTGAGACCGGCCATAGCGGCCTATCGATTTCCAATTTCACCATGGGTTTAGATTATAGATAGGACGTAGGGCTAAGACGGATGAATTACCGGTATTTGAAACATTATTGGGCAGTATGGTGCACGATAGATTATTAGATACAGACCACTGCATATATCAATTAGACAGTCATAAAACTTAATCGATCAAATAAACAAATACACTGACACTTTCAAAAATAAAACTGAAACCTGACAGACCAACATTCTCTCTTCACTCGTACATTTCCTTCGCGAAATCAAGCGCCCCCTGGTGTTTAAATGATGCGCGAATTTTGAAAACAAAAAGGCAAAACCTTTCTAGGAATTTGATTAGGTAAACGGTTGACTTTATTTTGGTCTCTTTTTTATTTTTACGTTGTATTCCTGAATAGCATTTGAACTTGTCCTTAGGACAAATTGAGTATGTTGTGTTTTTACATAGTTTACGAAACATCAATTTTGTTTGTGTCATGAGATCGGACTATACATGTATGCCACGAAATCTGATCATCTGTTGGTGTTTCTATATATAAAAACTTCCAGCGTTGTTACTATTAATTGGGGGGTTCGGGACCTTTTGGAAAAACTTATCGTTCAGTAGGGATGACATTAACTTTATATAAAAACGTTAAAAACAGAAATTGACTTGTCCAAATAATACTTACACACGCATATATTACCAGAATTGTAAACGAAAGTGGTCCAGTGTGGAGGCTGGAATGACAATACAGCCGTTAGGCTACGTGGAGCGTATGTATTGACAGTCATCTCGGGACTAAGGCTGGATGTAATGTATCTTATAAGCAGGTAGGGGAGAGTAGTTGGATCCAGCTATGTAGCTTCAACCAGCTACTATAGCTGCATGTAGCTACATAGTCCGAGGGGCTCAGACGATAGTTTTTGAGTTATTTTCTGATGGGCAAAAACTAACGTCAGAGGTCTGTCCATAAGGCTTTTTGTCGAGAATATCTAGATCACCGAAAGTCACAAAGAAAATGTACCAGCAAACTTTTTGATAATGAGAATGCTACCTTGCCTGTTTCCTTTCTTTTTCTAACTTATTTGTGACATTCTACTCTCATTTGCGCTAAATTTTATCGACTTTAAAGCGCATAAAGTAGGCCTATACACCGTCTGCCATAATTTTGAAACACAGCTCGATCTCAACCGCTTACGTCACTCGCGGAAGCTGGGGTCAAAGTTCATTAGTAGAAAATAAATTTGCTTATTTCCTGCATATTTAGCGTAAAAAAAATTGTGAACAATGTGAAACTAACAATTAAATACAAATAATTTAAGCAAACACTTGTTTGATAGACTTTGTAAATCATATAAACATGATAAATGTCCAGAGAAATAATATGACCTAATTAAATTTACATGCAATGAACCTATGACCCATGACGCAAGGACCAATCAGTGATCTGCTTTTTCCACCCAAAGGACTGTGGGTGCTTTATAGCTTCAACACATTTCAATAGGGGACGATCCCTGACGTTGTTTTCGCCGTCAGGCATTATCAAAAACAAAACGTCAAGGCCACTCGGACCAGTTAAAAAGCAACGGTCAATCAAGTTAAAGTTCAAATATATTCTGTCGTCATATATGTGAAATACCATTGAGTACGACATTAAACACCAATCAAATCAATCAATCAATAAATCAAATATATTCTGATCCGTCTATTAACGGTTTTAGATTATATTGCAGCAGTATGTTGATTTGATGTGAATATATATCTATTGTTGAATTGTGCTATGTGTTGTCATAGCTATGCAAATAGGGGTCAAGTCGGAACATCGCAAACTCGCAACATCCAACTCCGCAAATCATTTATTTGTTAAACTTATTTGTACTGGAGAATATATGTATGCTATTTCTTTACTGTATTATTGAATGCATATTATAACCACTTCGACTAAAATTGTAAGAAACCGACATCATCACATGTTGCTGTGAGCATGTCTAGAACACATTTAAATGGATACCTGTTTATAGTCTACAGATTGAGACTCTAAAAAAGCTCCTGACCAATAACAAAATTATAAAATAAAATGAAGGATCGAAGAAAAAAACGTCAGTGAATATGCAGATAAAACTTTCCAAGATGAGTAAAGCCAATCAAAGAAACGAAAAATAAGTGGATGTATAGCTTTCCACACGCCATGAAGCCACTCAAAGAGAAGAATTTATAGTACATGTCATACTTTCACGGCTAAGTTAAAAAACCTTCATCAAACAGTTTTTATTGTTAAATATGAGCCGTAAAGCAAAGCTGTAAAGAGGAAAATGCATGTGGTCACTCTCCCGAGGCTATTTGAGGAAGTGTACCAGATTTTACTCCGCTTCTGACCTATATTCTGGTTGTCTTTTTGCATACAAACATGTACATCTAGCTCGACCAGCAAATTATTTAAGAAGGTTTTTGTTCTGAATTATGGCCTCTGTCATTATTCTGACAGTCAAATCTAAAATTAACTTCGTGTGGTGAGTTGGTGAGTTTTGATGTGCTTGGGGAGTTCTGATTTGTCGAGTTTGATGTTTCTAGTTGGATGTTTCTAGTTGGATGTTCCGAGTTGGATGTTTCGAGTTGGATGTTTCGAGTTGGGAATGTGCCGACTTGGCCTGGTACCAGCTATGCTACATGAAGCTTCCTAACCGCTACAAATAGCAGAACGCTACACTGGCTCATCAATTTATCTTCCAATATATAAAAATTGCATGGCCTCACCTTGACTTCAACCCCCTCTTTTCCTTCCTTGAACACTTTTGTGTTAAACTGATACATAAAATAACCCCTCTACGTCCATTTTCATATCAAATTCAATAATATCTCAGCAGTACCACACTTGTTTAAAAATATCTTCCGCTGAAATTAGGTCATGCAGATTCAACGATTTTTAGTATTTAGAGGCAGACCTTGTTTCTACAGTTTAGGTACAGCTGCACCTTGTATCTCTGTATACTATATAGTCTATATAAGATACCTATTCACATCTAGTGATGTCGGAGAACTACCTTATGAGGGTTAAATTTCCTCCCTTGATATTTAAAAAATGGATGCTTACCTCTATGATTTACATTAAGATGTTGTATTAAGCCTTAAATTGATGAAAAATATCCCAAACAAATAAATACCAAATCAATATGTGTTTTATTTTATTTTGTGTAGATTGATGCAGATTTCATCGCCAAATACCAGATGAATTATGGTGTTGATCCGGGTAAGGATAAATCTGAATGCGATAAATCAGAATCTAAGGACCAGCCAGAAAAATCAGAATCTACGGATCAGCCAGAATACAACAAAGAAGAATATGATAAATACTGGAAAGATTATTACAATTATTATTATTACGGGCAGCAGTCGGATCAGGATACACAGAAACAGTCAGGAGATGGTGCTAATTCAGAAACAGAAGAATCCAACGAGAATGGGCAAGAAGGTCACAGTACAGTACAGACAACACAGAATAGTGAAACATATGATCCTAGTGATCATTACTCCCACTACTTTTCTCAATATTATGATGAAAATTATGCTGCAAACTCCTACGAAAATGAAACAAAAACAATCCAAAATGAGGATAAAAGTAGTGGAAAGTCTGATGAACCAAAAGGCAAGAAGAAAGAAGGGAAAGTAGGCGAGAAAAGGAAGACACATACTGAAGCAGGTACCTGCTTTTCTTTCAGACATAACTTTCATTTCTTTATATTTCTTTTTATTTACCAGCAATAGCTACATTTAGAAATGTATTTACATTGGCATCCAGGTATGTGCTCTTGGTAATCCTACTTCGATGTATCATTCACGGGTTTGAATCCGCCTGTCTACCATCAAATATAAGAGGGAGTCATACAATATGGCTCCAGCAATCGCAGGGGTGGTTTTTAAGAGTTTTCCTCTCGGTTTTCCACCATAATTAAGCACAAAGTAATGTGTAGTGGCCAATCCTTTTTCATATAAGTGAAATATCCTAAAGTACGACAATAAACCCCAATCAAACTATCAAACAAACCAACATTACCTTAAAATCAGCACTCATAAATTTTGTGAGATGCCTAATATTTGCATTTGGTGCTGCTTGCTGTTTTTTTATATGTTTTATACAGTTACAAATTAATTCGTTTGTGTACTGTTTAACCCAAACCATAGTTTTTTTGTTCAGCTTGCCATGGAAACCAGACGTAAAATCATCTATTGTATTCCTTTTTGTTATTTTAGGCTGGGTTGAGATAGAAGATGATAAGAACACCAATGTCTATGTGTCCGGCCTGCCTTTGGATATAACAGATGAGGAGTTTAATCAATTTATGACCAAATGTGGATTGATAATGCCTGATCTGATAACCAAAGAGCCTAAAATTAAACTGTATAGGGATGATAAAAGTGAGCCAAAAGGGGATGGTCGCTGTTGTTATTTAAAGGTTAGTGAAGCAAATACCGTGGCAGTATGTTTGTGATGGTCCCACTTTGAACCTGCTAGAAGTATATACTGTATGGAGATGTTGATAATAAGCCAAAGGGAGATAATTGGTTTTACTAGTAGGTACAGTACAGGGCAGAAATAACTTGACACTCGTCGCGCCGAAATAAAAACCAAAAAACGCATGTGTCCCGATTGAAATAAAAGGTGCTGCCATTCATACGCATCAAAACAGAAACAACTACGCGTCAAAACGAAAACAATCACGCGTTTAAAAACATGTAAAGACAAGTTTTGTTTTTTCTCAGAAACAATGACGCGTCACAACTGGACTCGATTGGCGTGCGATGACCCGAACTTGAC
>JAVFBW010153124.1:0-12108 GCA_034783835.1 Mopalia ciliata
GATAACAGTGATACATGTATTTATTCCAATGACATTTCCGATTCAAGAAGACTGATAACATGAGAAGAAATATGTCAGCAAAACGATAGTGCCCCAGTTTTGATTGTCTATCTTCGTGATGCCGGGAAAGTGGAATGTTTAACGACACAGAGTCAAGGACATTGTTTCACACTGGGGCTGTGAATAAACAAGTCACACGAAAAGAAAACAGTTCAGTTACATATGATATACAGTGTATGCAGGTCTAAAGTCAAGATTACTGAGGAACAATAATTATAGTAGGCCTTCACATTTTCAATAAAAAAACACTTTGCTTAAAAAAGAAATAGCTTGTATTAGCCTCAACTTTGATATTATTTTAATGATGACAGTTATACATGTATTTATTCCAATGTGAAATGTGAATGTTCAATGACACAGTCAAGGAGACTGTTTCGCACTAGGACTTCGAAGAAGTTAGTAACACGAAAACAAAACAATCCAAATACTGAAGTTATACAGTAGATTTATAGCCCAGTTTGCCGAGGAACAATATACTATCGAGACACGATTTTAAAGACAAAAAACTTTGCTTAAAACCGCTATAGTTTTTTAGCCACAACTGTGACATTATTTAAATGATGACATTGATACATGTAATTAGTACGATGTCCTGAATTCTCCTACAGTCATCCCCAGAACACTAATAAACGGTCTAATTATTAATACGGTGTCCAGACTATGTATGTTGGACAATTGGGTAAATTGCTCCTGAATTAGTCAGACCGCAACGATCGCCTCAGTGTGTGCTTTTACAACACCTCAACTTCATCGGAGTAGCCCAGCTTACTGAGGAACAATATAGCGGATTACGGTTGTGTTCAGATATGTTATCTAGTGCTCCAGAATAAAATACACCATACGACTTTCTGAAAGTACTACGGTCAATTACGACCCGTCACTTTGGTTCTACACTTTTAACGAAATAGAGGGTACAATGACGTGATAAGAATCCCGTTGATAAAACAACGCCCATAAAAGATCATTTTAAAAAATGGGTTACTTTGGTAAAAAGTTAAATGTTGCAAAAAGATATCTGCTTTCTTACATCAAGCTTGAATTGTTTTAATATCCCATTGAATTATTGTAAGGCTCTCACTGCTAAATCTGCTGTACTGAATTAAATGTGTAGGTGCTTTCCTTCCTACGGGACCATCCATCAACTTATTATCATCGGTGCTATTGGTTTTGTTCCCCAACTTGTTTTATTGAGAAATATGGTGACAATATCTCAATGTATTTATTTTACACATATGGCCGTTAGCTATCAGTATTACAATTCCACACAATTGTTTTGCTCGGGACACAGAGACCGATGGTAAAGGCAAAACGATTGACTGGTAAGCCTTTGTTGTTGTATTGAAGTGGTATCTTTATTATAGTCTTTCAGTGTGTTAACCAATCCGGCCTGCCCACAAAAATAAACTCACTGAATGTATGACCAGTGTCAATTATGTCAGCCAATCAGACTAAACAAGGGGGCTTCATAATGAAGCTAGTAAATTATCTCCGGCTTAAACACGGATTCTCTCAGATACAGAGGACCAATTTAATCAGGGCTTTTGTTTCGCAGGGGCTTGTCACTAACTTTGTTTGCCTGGTGGTTTTTCACAAAACTCAATTCTTGCTACTGGTTTCAAGTATAGAGATTTCCGTCTCAAACACAAACGTTTATGTCCTTTCCTGCTTACCTTCAGAAAAAACTCTTAACAAGAGATTATGGCAGGATTAAAGAAACAATCGTCGTCTCACAGAACAAAATGTGTATTTTCCTAAACCATGGGCCGAGCATAGACCTTTTATCATCAAACGGAAGACCGTTTTAAGTGATATAATAAAAGACTTCCATCGGACTGATAGGAAGGAGTTAAACTCTATTTAACCAAGTAATCTGTGGAATAACAACCGTGGAGACGCCGCTGTGCATGTTCAATCGTGATCAAGAAGTTATATACTTGGATGAAAATCGATCCAATCCCAAGATACACCAAGCCAGTATAAACAAGATAAACTTAGTCTAGTTCATTATCATGGTGATTTATTTGTGTTTGGTGGCATTATGTAACACGCTTACCGATTAAAACTGTTTGATCAGAATGTATATCATAAGATTGGAGCCAAATTTCCTGACAATATAAACATCAACACTTTGATTGGCAGACTGGCGATCACATGTCAGGTTTGTACGGGTTTTATGAATAGTTTTGCTAGTTGTTTAGATTGATTATGAGTCACCCCGATATTATATAATAAATTCAGACGAATTTTCTGGATAGAACGAAACGATTTCCGTGACTTGTTATTCCTTTCAGCTCTAAATATCAGTGTTTGTTTTAATGATTTCTAATAATTTAAGTAATTATGTTCTGAGGAGAAGGCTGTTGATTTTTTTCTGTTCGTTGTCTGTCTCGTTTTTGGACCAAACAGAAAATTGACTCTCATTTATATAAAAAGGTAACATAATAACAAAGAACTGATAATTACGTAAAGAAATAAATTAACACTGACAGTCCAGGTTTATCAGGTGATGCGTTCATTAAATGGATGGTGGCTTGACAAGATTAATCTACTCACCAAAACGTTTTGAAGTGTGGGAGTAATTTAGTAACACACGAAATGAATGATCAGTGTTAACTATACAGTACATAACAAATTTGTTTTAACAGTATATCGGTGGCTTTAATCACTATAAAATGATAAGCAAACATGACACCACACTAGCTTGAAAATTTGTGTGAAATCTTGGTCTAGTAAACCCATCTATTTTTCCTGCCTTTCCTGTCTAATCATAAACATCACCGCATATTTATTTGACAATTTAGGGACAGAAAAACTCGTGTCTTTTTCTTATACAATATACTAGCTTGAGCAAGCCCTATCTGATATGTGAGCTGTTAATTTTTTTGCTTTTGGTCACTGTGTACAGTTTAAAGGCCGTGTGTATGGTAAATACATCATATTGGGTACTGTAGTTCATAATTAGTGCAATAAATGAATTCAAAGGATCAGGCTTTGCTCTAGAGAATTTGTTCATTTTGAACGTGCTATTTACGGTTTGTTCAAAGTTTCACTATTCAAACGAACCATCTATCGTGAAGACAAGACATAAGTATGACAACCTACTGACCATCTTGACAAACGTATGCAACTTATCAATCGTTTTATCATTTTCATAAATTTGGAAAACATTCATCTTATTTCGAGAAAATAAGGTTCCAGCATAAATCGAGATAAATATATTTTGCACAGCAGCGTTTCTACCTTCTGTAAAAAAAATTCTAAAAAAATACGCATCTTGCATATGACTTTTATAACAGCATAAAAAACAATATGTGGACCAAAAGCCAAGTTTAACAAGGAATGAACCGCTAGGATAATAGTATCTTTATATACACTTGATAACATTCAGCAGTTTGTGTGAAACATTTGGCCGATATAGTTTTTGACAAAGTAATTCGTCCACTCCATAATCATAGGCAGTGGATAGATCTGCAGCGGCAAATAAAATACATTAATGTGATAATACACAAGTAATGCAACTCTGAAGAATGAAAGACTTATTTTGATTGAATATTGCGGCTTCAGTTTGCCGTTGTCAGCAGTGGACATGTACAAGAATATATAGGAATTTTTCTTTTTGATTAAATTCTCCAAAGGTAAGATACATATAACATAAATTAAAATGTATGATTTGAGGTGGGATTAATAAAAAGTGACAATTAATCAAACAAACATACATGCATTACAAACTTATAAAATGTTAATACAAACAACCATGCTGTTGTAAAAACACTTTCATATTAATGTGACGAGGAGAGCCATTTAAGTCATGCACTACACACACACTATCGGATGTGCTGATGCCTAACCTAAAGGCAGCTGGGTAATCTGCGGAACTAAAATACAGAAAATCCAATTCAGCCAATCTATTGTTAAAACTGTATGCTGAAATATTTGGCTAGGTTACTTTTCAAAGTGATTTATATATAGTTCTTAGCAACGCTTTCAATTCCTTCTTTGTTTTCAGGAATTATATTATTTTCCATCAGATGATGAAAAAATAGCCATTTGTATTTAAGCATAATTTTTCTCAAAATTTTTCAGCTCTGTATATTTAAGTCTTCAAGTATTTTATAAGGGCCAGCCGGTTTAAAACGCTATAGTATAGAAAAGATTTCCCAATAAATGATCAGTGTCGGTGATTGTTTTACCTGGAAGTTAAGCTCCCGTGTTACAAAATGCTCCTTGACAAATCGGCTAATTCCGCTAAACACAAAGATGTCATCATGATAGTGAAACAAACTGAGTTTCCTCTTGTTCATGCAGGCTTAGTTTATCCTGAGATTAAATCGATCATGTATCCAAGAAAATAGCTTGTTGATCACGATTGAACATGAAAAGCGGCGTCTCCAAGCTTGTCACTTCGCCGATTACCTTGTTGACTAGAGTCTATTATTCTACCAATAAAATGATGAGTTCGTTTGAAGTTTAGAGTAGTATACGGTTTAGGAAAATATAGACTTTGTTTTCTGAGACGACGATTGTTCGTCTAATATTAATACAATCTCTTTTTAAGAGTTTTTTCTTTACGGTTTTATTACCGGCCTATGCCCTAGGGAAAATAATATTTGTTCCTGCTATATTATATACAAGGTAGACTTTTGGGCCTTTAACCCACCGGTCTCGGGTTCGATTTCCGCTTGGCGGCTAGCCTTTTTTCCTCTCTTCATTTATTCAAAATATATATATGTCATATGAAGGCTTTTCGATTTACTGGGGAAAAAAACATTTGTGAGTAATATCAGAAGTTTATCAACTAGAATTATGCAACTGCCATATAGATAAGCTAACCGGCATTGGGGAGCGAGCCCCTGTTATCACGTACCATGTGACATAGCACACAAGATCATTCAGAAGAACGCAGCTTTAAAAATGATGCATTGTGGGTAACTTCTGGCGTTCCTCGTTCATAATGTTGCTTACTAAATGAAACGCATTTACCCAGTGTAATATGTGAGTGTTAAATAGAAAATAAACGGCAACTAAATCGACAAGTATTAAGCCGGTCGTCCAATCGAAAACAATTGCAACACCATGGCTGATCAGGTACGAAATCCCCCAGAGTTCCTCACAATTAAAACGCACGTGTCTGAAATGTGACTTCACAGTATTTTGCTGTTCTACTATGCAGTGGACATTACTATACGCTAGTTGCATACTTCTAGTCAATAGACAATGGTAATATTTAGAAAAAAGCTGCTTCTTTACCGTTCCTGTGTCAGTGCTTTATTTGTTGAGTAAATTGTCGTCTTCACTGGTTTAGATTTTGGGACTCACTCAGCCATAAGCTTCTCTAGCTCAGTTAGATGTTAATACCGAATGTATTAACGTCCCACATTCATGTTTAATTAACTTTACATGGATGCTATTTGTCATTCAGTGTAGTTGGAATTCATATTGAAATTAATAATAACAGTAGGAAAAGAAAAGACATAGAAACACTATTAGCAATAAGTTGATTGTTTGGAACAGTGAAAAGAAACCTTAGATAATGGTATCATCGGATGGGGATTTCTTACAATAGCGTTAAATTCTTGTTTAAAGTGTACTTTACGATCAGTTTTATCGCTCACATTCCTCGCCCTCCCAAGAATCTTGGATTTTAGAAACTTGTACTGAAATATATAGCCTACTGTCGTTGATTAGCCGCCTTCCCGTCACAATTTTGATCTCACCGTGAAGTTCTGAAATTTCGCCGAGTAACACTAACCCCATTTTGGTAGTGAAAATGAAGAAATACAAACAGACCAATCAAAAACCACTTTACTAAGGGCTGAGATCAGAATTACGGTGAAAGATGTCAGGCCATTGGAGGAATAACGACGACCGGAAAGTCGGTCAACTCTCGCTTTAGCATATGTCTGAAGACAATATAGAGTAAAGCCAACTAAAAGAACTACAATTTGTGCCATGTCAGGTCTCCCTTTATATATAACAAAGCCACGGGAATTCTATCAAATACATGTAGTACAATCACAATTGAAGACAGAATTAATTTACCAGATGTCAGACTAACTTTAACCGTATTCCATGACAATACCCGAATTATCATATTGTTTTAAAATCTATTGTTAAATCAAAGGTCTACAAATATATATGTAACAGAGCATAGCTTCATTGTCGTTCATGCCGTTAAATTTTCTAGTAGAACTTCATGAAGCTAGTGTTCAACAAATTTTGAACATCTTGGGTAATGTTGAACCCACAGTAAAAATCTTCCCGGCCGCCATGTTAAAGGAAGATCTGCAAATTGATTAATCGAATCTCTCACTCAGAACAACGCTGTCAAGTTTATTCAGAGTGTATTAAATGTCCACAAGGATTTATAAAAACTTATTTTCATGTGACGAAATATGTCTTAAAAACATGTTTCCATCGATCGAAATGTTGTTTTTGTTATTAATATTTAATTTAGCGATAAAAATCGATTTAAAATGGTGAAAAAGCTAAGGCACTCCGCGGCACTTGATTTGTCAGAAGCTTGATGGCGGTCGCGTATAGGGAATAAGTCATTATACAAACCCTAGAAGCTACGTCACAACTCTTGGCGGGAAAATCTTAATCGGCTTGAGATCTATTTATTGAAACATAATTCTTTGTTATAGTTTAAAATAATTAGCTTTATTTATTATTTCCACGAATGATCCCAACAGGCCAAAAACTTAATATTCCCTTTCAAAGTCATGCTACGTCATTAGCAGGGAAGACCAATACCAAAATGGCCAAAAACCATTTTAAGTCGTTATGATGTATATATTTGTTACGCTTAAAAGTAGCAAATGATAATTTCACGCCATAGTTTAGTATGTTAAATGGTGTTTTGCCAGGTGATACAGGGGTTATTTCAACCCAGACCTCAGCTTTAAGAGTTCAATAATAATAGGGATAACTTTAGCTGGAAGTCGAATGGCAAAATAGGCGTTAAATTTTCTGGTATCAATTGTCATTACCACAATATGAACCGAAGGATTAAGAAATTGGTTAAAGCCCGGAACAGTTTATATATTTAACTAATACGACCAACGTATTTGGATGACCTCGGACCAGTAAACACTCAACGGATACCCCGAATAGAAACATCACAGTGCTAAGAAAAATTTACAAAATACAATTTCGCCACATACATGTACTGCATCATATAGACCTGGCAATAAAAGTGTTATTATAGGACTATTTTTGAAATTCTTTGTTTCGGGTAACCCAACGACATTCTGCACAAATCTTGAGGCGACACATTTTGTTAATCCGACTGGAGAAAATAACACCGTATCTTAATTGAAAAAAATGGCTTGGCCTGTATTTGTATGAATTACGCATGTATACATTTCCCTTTGATGGTAAATATAAATAAGGACAATCTACTGAGGACAAATTCTTACTTTAAAAAGATTACTGAACTAGTTATGCCCAAAGAAACAGTTTAGAGCTACTCCGTCTAATACAAATAAATAGGTCAGTATAAACTTAAACAAACCCAAATATTAGCATATGCTCTGTGTATATTTGAAGCGAAACGTCATACACTTTTAGACAAATAAGCCTTTAATTGAAGCGCCTAAAGGTTCTTCCGTCAAGGATCTGGTGAAACCCTTTATGGTTCTGTATGAAACCCTGACCGCATTTGTTCCAAGTATTTCTCTCCTTATTATATCGAAGAACCGTTTTTGTCATAATGGTTCCATACACATAGTTCTTTTCTAGATCACCCTTTTGGTCGTAATGGTTCGATGCATATGGTTCCATCTTTGCCAACAAAACCATTATTTGTAAGAGTGTACTCAAGTTTAAGAACAATCCACAGAGAGGAAATATTAGCCTTAAGAAAATATACTTTTTATTTTGAGACGATACATAAAAACACAAGGCTGTATAACGAGACTGATAGCATAGTAAATGACTTTCCGAACCGTTGATTCTTGCTTATATATAAACCTCCAAGTTGAGTAAATCTAGTTAACATAACATACCTGCAGTCCGTGAGTTGGATTGCGCTAAAAACAACTTGCCAATTCCACTAACACTTAATGTCGATAACGCTGTCCTGCAAGAGAAAATAATTTTAGTGGCATGAAGCACAGACTAAATCAAAACACAAGATTATATTGTTTGGGCGACCGTGCCCGTTTGGCACGAGAAATGGAAATTCTGGCGAATTTGTATACGTTTGTCCTGAATTTACCAAAGTACGTTATATATAGTACATACTTTAGTAAACTCAAGTATGTAATTAAACTTGACTGGCGTGTAATCGTTGTAGTTTTTCGTGTATTCCGTAGTTGAGGAATAATCAGACATTTTAAGATGAATATGTGATTTTGTTCTGGTAATTTGAATCAGGCTTTTTATTTTTTATTCATTGTTCAAGTCATTTACTTCTGCTGGCTGGTGGTGACAAATTTCAAGTAAAACCTGAACTATTTATATTAAAGTAAATAGGAACCATTTTTTAGTTGTGCTCAATGCAATTTTTCTCTTATTACGGTGTATTCTGTTCCCAGTTAATAGTGAACCAACGTTTCTGCTTTGCTGAAACATTAATCTTCCGTCAGTGCAATTTATTTGAAAAGATTTTCACGTTCCAGCCAAACTTCGCTCAATCATCATGAAACCGGTCCTGTAACCGTTATTTAAGCCTACTGTAAGCCATCCGATCTAAGGATACATACTGTTTCTATTTATCTCCTTCTGTGTGCTCATCTATTAAGTTGGGTTTTTTATTTTTTATTTTTTTTCAATTTATCTAGAAATCTGAAGACAAATATTAATGACTTTAACATTCTGGTTGCTAATATTAAACGTAGGCTTTATCGACTTACAGGTAATGATTTATAGATAATTTGCGCTTAACGAGATTGTTTGGATGGAGACAAAACAAACAATGCTTTAAACAAGAGAATTTAATGTGCTCCGGCCCTGCATATGGAAGGTTATCCTTTGTGAACTTCCAGTGTGTTAATCAATCTTGCCTGTCCACAACAAGTTCAACGAATGTATCACCAGCGTTAGGTCTAGGTTGTCATTATTAATTGCTTTATGTCATTCAGCCAGACTAAACAAGGGGGATTGCTAATGAAGCTTGTAAATAGTCTCAGACTTGAATGCGTATTCTCCTAGATACAATGGAGCGATTTAATCAGAACTTTTGTTCTGGACTGCCTTCTTTTACATCTTACCGGATTCCATCTAGAGATCGCCATTCTTGTCGATGGTGCCACGTACAGCGACTCCCATCTTAACGCAAACGTTCGGTGTGTTTCGGCTTATCTCGATAATGCTCCTTACAAGAGATAATAGCAGGATTAAAGGAACAATCGTCGTGTTAGACAACAAAGTTTTTGTTTTCTTAAACTCTTAAGCCTAGCATAGACCAGTATTGCTAAAATGGAATTAGATGTATATCGTTATTGACGTGATAAAAGCCTTCCGGCATGTCGATAGGTACTGGGCAAGCTCTATTTAATAGATTAATCGCTTTCAATAATATTAACACTGCGTTTGATTGGTTGTTGCTTCTCTACAGAGCAAAGCGTTCCGCATTTGATGTTGTGTTCGTGTGACTATTCTTTGGGTACATCACCGTCATTTTGTCACCGTTTAATTACCAAATGTGACGTCATAAAATATATACCGTACTTGTCTGCGTAGCAAGTGCCTTATTTAATATCAGGAATATTCAAGCCATTTTTGACCTTAGGTTGTCTTGTTCCTGGTGGTAACAAATTAGATTAATTCACCAAGTGTCTGTTTTACCAGGTTTACACATTTTTCAAGATCACGAGGGTATCACCGTTTTATGGGATTTTATCCTGTTTTATAAGGTAAACTGTAAACTAAGACAAACTGAATTTGTAAATAATGATTTTGTTTAGCCTACAAAAATAAAATAAAGTATAACGTAATATGCTTGCAAAGTCAAGTAAGTTGTAATATTAACAGCATTCTGCTCATTTCAACACATATCAATTCTTTAAGTAATAATAGTAGAGGTAGAATGGAAACATAGTAACCCACGAAACCATGAAAACTTGAAAAACATTTGCTATTCCATTGAAGATTGACCTGTGGTTGTGGTTCAGTGGTTACCGTGTCGGCCTACTGAACCTTTCTCAATGTACCTATCACACTCATTAACTCAAGTCAAGTATATGGAAGAATAACTCTATGTGGCTGGCAATTGCGCGGTGTTTTGGCTAGGCTTTCTCTCGTGATTAAAAACATATTTAATTAAGTGGAGTACCCTTCAGTACGACAGTAAACCCCAACCAAATGAACAAATTTATGACAGATTTTTGTCCATACGATAACTACAATAATATTTTTTCTAATGTAAGATATTCGTGAATGTCAAGTTGCTTCGATGAGACTTTTGCCGCCAATTCAAATCCGTCATCCGATATATACTTTAATATTATGTAAAACAACCATTTAGTTAATTATTCTATGTTCATCGTTGGTAAAACAGCCTATTCCTGTGTTTATTTGATTCGATTTTCTAAACCTTCGTTTTTATGGAGTATTCACTTCCAAATATTATTTTGACTTCACTGCCTTCTTATCTTGAATGAAAAAAAATTAGCTACTTAATATAGCGTGACTCTGTCCTATCATAGATATCGGATTATTAAAATGGACTAATGAAAAATGAACACCTTTGCTCATAAATGTCATTATGTGGTTTGAAGTCCGTTAATTAGCTCCGGCGACTAATTTCGTCTTAAATCTGCAACATCATCTTAACCGACTGGTGGTTGAAGACAGCTCCATAACGGTCTAGTGTTTTCAAAGCAAAGCCAGATTGTTTAACGCTGTAAATTTTCTCATCTTGTGTAGGCTTAACGCGCCAAACTTTACAGTGCCTCCTCTACTTCTTTTGGAACTTCACGTTTTCTGATACCAGTTGGATCTAAGGGAAAACATCACTCTGTTGAAATGCATAGAAGACTTATTGTGACCTCAGGGTTTTTTAATTATATACTGTGAGTTTTGATTTCGACCAATGGAAGCACAATAGTTTATCATGAGCTTATAACACATTGTCACATTTTAAATAGAACAATTTGGGAACGAACAGTGTTTGGCCTAGATTTTAACAATATTTCAGAAAGATGAATATTGAATTTTGTCAGATTTCCTAATATTAGACAGATAAAAAAGTATAAATTTAGGTACCAGTCTAGTTTAAAGTTCTGTTTAACAAAATAAACTAATTTATTTTAGTCTTTCACTTAATACATTTTAAAATAATAATTTTACGTGACAATATTGATTCAATTTGGAATAAGTCGATTTTATTTTTATTTTTTTGTGTGAATCTTCAAACAATTTTCATATTTGTAATCCTGATTTCAGAAAAGTTCCCTTTTTAATTTTCACCAAAGTGAAATGCCTCCTTTCAATTCACTGACCTCATGTCTTAAACATGAATATTTCTTTACCTACATCTCGAATTTGCAAGTGTTAAAGTAGTACAAATGAAAACAAAACCAGTAATCAATACGGGGGTTTCCAGTTATGACGTTACGACAACATAGTGATCGGTTTACGGTAAGCGAGGGCTAATCCACGATTTTTAACATTGGCGGTATAGGGAATATTGCAAATTAACACGTAAAAATCCATAAAACTATATGAATTTCATTTTCCCTGAGCTTGAAGCACAATTTTTTGCAAAAGTTACAATTTTAAAGCTATATTTTCCTGAAAATAAACAACCCGCAAAGTTAAAATATAGACAGACTGCCCTTTCCTGTGCCATAAAGTGCCAACGTCATTTCGCAAAGGGAAACAACCTGGAAAAAAAAACGTATTAATGTCTTCTTTATACTTCGGCCCCCAGCCGAGGCTTTGAAATTGTGTCCAAATGGTTTGTGTTTGCTGTTTGTTTGGTTTAGGATATTACATTTATATGACAGCAGTGTATATGCTAAAAAACAGAACCATAATGTGAAGTGCTGTATACACACGCACTGTTGGAAAATGCTAGTTCTTCCAAAGCTAACTGCATAAACA
>JAVFBW010153135.1:0-12107 GCA_034783835.1 Mopalia ciliata
GCCAAGGAAAATCGTCAGCTTGCCAAAGGGTTGTCCCCTTTACCTGTATGAGCATATGCAGGATTTTGTGATAGTTGGGGATTTAATACATACTCAAGGGTACATGTATTCCAATTACACGACAACTAAATTTACGTGTGATTTAACATCATACTCAAGGTTTTTTCACTCATATGATGGGGTGTCAGTCCAATGTGTGAAAAAAAAGAGAAGGCAGGCATTCACCAGACATCAAACAAACATATCGCCACAACGACTTCATGTTGCCCCTTAGCCCCTCGAGTACAGGAAAATTTCTATAAAGAAGGCACCTGTATGGCTTTGATTCATTGGTGTTTTACACCATGCTTAAGGGTATTTTACTTATGATACTGGTGTATACCATAGCACTACCATAAAATCTTAAGTGTTTTGATAATGTTGAAAAGATAATCATACTCCAGCGTTAAGTACACATTGCTACTCTCTGAACCATTTACCAGTAGCCATAGAGCTTTAAAGGGTTCTTACGACCCTGGACTAACCTGGTCAGCCCTACTGGGTGAGGCTGTTCCCAACAAAGACAGAGCTTCATTCCACTGGGACTGCATCAATAGTTGAAGCTTAGACAACACCTCGGTCCTGTCAATCAAAAATATAAATTATTTTAATTGCAGTTTTTGGCATCAACATACCTATTGTTTGTTTGGGGTGACGACAGATTGTCCACTTCACACTGTTCCTAGCCTCATTACGATGGAAAACTGAGAGGAAACTTTGTAACAACCACCCCTGCGAATGCCGGAACTACATCATGTGACTCACTCACATACCTGATGGTGGACAGACAGACTCCATCCCATGTACAGTACATTGAAGTAGGATAATTAGGTGTGCAAACTACCACTAAGCCACGGCGGAGGGCGTAACAACCTACCTAAGATTAACAACCACTGTTAGTAAGATTGATTGGTTGATGTTTATTTGTTGGTTTGATTGGGGTTCAACACCATTCTTAAGATCATTTCACTCACATGATCGTGTGCCAGCCCAATGGGTGAAAGTAACCACCACTAGCAACAAACAAAAACATCACAGGACAAATACTGGACATTCAAAGGACAATACCAACATATTGGTTTCTTTATCCTCTTTAGTTCAGGAAGCACCAGGAAGCTCCCTCTTACCACCCTGGATTGATGTTTAAAAGCCGTACTCAAAAGTATTTCAGTTGTATAACAGAGGTACATGTATACTTCTAAAGATGTAACAACACAATCACACTGTGCAGTACTATGCATGTATGCAAATGCTCTTTTGGAAAATTATATATATATGGGGTCTCTCTAATGTACATTAACAAAGCTTTCAGTTAAAAAAAACTAAAAAAAAACTATACCATCAAGAGGAATAACTCCTAATAACACATCATTCGCCAGAATAATGGTGTGTTTGTTTGATTGTGGTTTAACGTCATACTTAAGGGTATCTCACAATGACGACATGCCAGCTCAATGGGTGAAGGAAACCACACTTAACACCACAGGCAACTAATAAAGACAGGACGGGACAAATACAGGACAACAACAGGATGCAATACAGACACCACAAACAGATCAGCTTCACTGTTCCCCTTCAGCTCTGAGAGCACCAGGGCAACATGAAACTCCCTTCAACCACCTGCAGAATTATTGTGTGAGGAAAACTAAATTTTTCTTAGCTAGTCTAGAAAATAGTAGGACTGTTGCTGTTTTTTAAACTAACCTTTGTATTTCTAACCTGTGCTTTTTGGACTTTAGGTTAGAGTTTTCTGTTTGTAACACATTCAATCTGAAAGAAAATGTGTTGTAAGGTAAGCAGCTTTTCAAAAACAATATACATGTCTTTTTTTCTTTCCTTTATACGACTGACTGCAAATGGCCACGATTTGATTGTTTGATAAGAGTTTTATGTCAGACTCACCCCTGCAAAAACATGCGACTATGCGACCAACGGTTCTGTGAAATCCCACGTCTGGTAAGAGTTTAATTTGTCGCATGAAACTTAAACCTATAGTACATACTGTTTAAGTTTTTTCAATCTGTTTTCAAATAAAATCTGGTGAGAAATTTTGAAACCTGAAAATAAGTGGTCGGGAGAAATTTTACATTTTTTCCAGGGATGGTCATACTTAAGGTTTATCACTCATATGAAATCGTGCCAGCCCAAGGAAACCACCCTTGACATTACTGGTAACACACAAAGACAAGACAGGACAAAAGCAGACCAATCACTCGACGCAATTCAAAAATATCACAAACAGATCCGCTTCAAGTTGCCCTTAGTAATGAGAGCACCAGGGCAACCATGCCGCAAACACACCCAGACTCAGGACAAGAATCAGTTGCTCACCGGTCTTCATATTCTCGTGTTTTCTTGTTGACTTCCGACTCTGCCTCGTGCATCAATTCTTGAAAACGATTGGTCTTTTCTGTAATCTCAGCTCGATGCTGATTGGTCAATTCATCCACATGTGATCGCAAACGTACGCTGAAATTCTGTTCCAATTCTTCCCTTGCTGCTCTGGCCTCGGACATGTTGTCAGAAAGCTGGTTAAAAAAACAGCTGGTTGAACAAATGTTTTACTTTCTAATGAATTGCTATCTAAGTGTGACGGTAAAAGGGGGGGGGGGGGTAATGAATTGCTATCTTAATGTGAAGGTAAAAAGGGGAGGGGGGGGGGGGAGTGGAATTTACAAAATACTTTGTCAGAAAATGAATGCTCCTCCATTGCGATTAGTGTTTTCAAATCATTTTCCTAAATACAATTATACTGCTATTTTAATGAATAAATCTAGCTTTATTAACTACACACCTTTAAGCTCCAAATAAGTAGTTATTAATTGACATTAAATGCTGAGCTTAAGGCTATTTCACGTATAGGAGGATGGTGAAATCCATAATTGATTGATTGGTGTCCTCCGCTATTCTCAGTGGTATTTACTTCACTAGCAAGATGTTGGTGTATTCCAACATTTATCAACAATAGCAGAACCTTTAAAGTGTAAAGAGTTAAGATAAAGTTGGAAAGTAAAAATCTTCCTCTGGTGCTAATTTAAGACTGCAGCGCTACTAGAAACAACTTTCCCTAAGCCAGAGGACAGTCAGCATTAATATCCTTTTATCTACAGTTTTGATACATTTTGGTTTTGTTTGTTTGTTTGATTGGTGTTTAACGTCGTACTCAAGCGTATTTCAGAATCACTTATATGACAACGGGCACAAATACAGAACATCACAAACAAATCTGCTTCCTGTTACCCTTTAGCTCTGTAAACACCAGGGCAACAGAAAGCAACCTCTTTTCTTGCCTCTTACAATCGACCGAGGAAGCCGAGGGATTATTCTGCAGGGCCATATGCATCCGCTCCCTCATGGGGCGACACTAGTAGAAGAAAGATGTGAAGAATTTCCATAATGTTAGAAAGTTAATAATCCTTCCATTCTAACAGCAAATTCCACAGCAAACATCCCTTCAATATCTAACGTAGAAAGCCGTCTAGAGTTGACATGAAAATTTACTACCATTGTACTATACAAAAAAAAAACTTAAAAATATAATAAAAAAAGGAATGAAAAACTGTGAGCATAAGAAAAACACAAAATACAAAAAGGAAAAAAAGGAAATACCCTGGAGTATTATTGGAATAAATAAATAAATTGGAATTAATCGAACAAGAATGAGCAAGTCTTAAAAAAAAAAAGTGTATTAAATGACAAACAAAAATAGAGTAAACGGGGAGATGAAAAATAAACTCAGTGGTTGATTGACTGATAAATTCCACATTTATTCTTTAAAAAATATATTCAATTAATACAACATTTTGCTTATTATCATTAATTAGAAACTACCTCTATCGAACCATTAGATTAGTTATTTTATGCACTCATATGTAAAAAAAAAAGACATAAATTAGGGCGAAATAAATCTCCGAGAGCATGTTTTATCCTGTGTGTATATTTTATTTCAGTGACATGGTGGTTAGAACCAGAATAACAATTAGAAAGTGACAGAACAAGTAACGAGGTGAGGGTTGAAGGGATAGAACATGGAGGGGTATTCTCTAGGAAGAAAGAAGAAAAAAGTGAGTAATATTAGGCAGACCTAGGTCAACTCTGTAACACATGTCCTCATTTTATTTAGGTGTGGTCGCCTACAGTTGCAGTAAGCTATTATAGCAAGAACATTTTTAAAAATATGTTTTTTGACAGAATGATGTTTGTTTGTTTGTTTGATTGGTGTTTAACATCCTACTCAAGGGCATTTCACTTATATGACGATGGACACAAATACAGAACACCACAAACAAAATTGCTTCCCGTAACCCTTAAGCTCTGCGAACACCAGGGCAACAGAAAGCAACCTCTTTTCTTGTTTGACAGAATGAAAACTTTGCCATTTATGTGTATGTTTGAATGATTGGTATTACACGCTGGTTTTAATATTTTGCCTGTTTAATTGCTGTTTTGAGTAGGGATTTTAACATTGTACTCCAGGGTATTTCACCTATATGGTGACAGATTGTCCATTTCACACTGTTCCTTGCCTAATTATGGTGGAAAACTGAGAGGAAACCAGGTAAAAACTGCCCCCATGATTGCTGGATATACATTGTATGACGGCCTCCTATACCTGATGGTCGACATTCAGACTCAATGCAGTGAACAGTACATTTCGAGTACATGCTAGCCACTTAGCCATTTGATTGTTTGTTTTGCTTGATTGGTGTTTAACATCGTACTCAAGGGTATTTCACTTATATGCCGACGAAAAAAAAAATACAGAACATCACAAACAAATTTGCTTTCCGTTACCCTTTAGCTCTGCAAACACCAGGGCAACAGAAAGCAACCTGTTTTCTCGCCCCTTATGATCGACTGAGGAAGCCGAGGGAGCATTCTGCAGGGCCATGGCCCACCAGCTCCCTCACGGGCCCTTAGCCATTTGAAACCGCTGTATTTGATCAGGGTTAATCTTCCTCGAGTACTACAGCATTGTTATGATAAAAAAAACCTATCCTTGACTGGGCCATTTAACAAGTCAATAAAGGACATGGATCAGGGGCCAAGGTTATAAAAACTGATTGAAAGTGACTGAATTACAACTCTAAACTATCTGTAAAATAAATCCCATATCTTTTCAACACTTAGAATTTGTTTTATTCACTTACAAACTTGCGAATTATCATATAAGTCATTTGAGCTGTAACAAAGGCAGGGGAAACTGCATTCGGAACAGTATTTGGCGGATAATGATGACTTAATACCGGAGAGGCACAAAGGATTGCAAGAGCTTGAGAAATACCAAAATGGCAGTCAGGTTTCTATAGATACCAGTCACTTGGTGAATTCCCCTGGTGACGTCACTCAGAATCTGACTCTTAATAAAAGTCAGATGTTCGAATCCCAAATTCTCCACATGTACACCAAATTATTTAACAAAACCAGTTGCAAATCATTCAGTGAATATTGACTATTTTTATATGTTTCTATGTATCAACCATTTGAGAATACCTTTAAGTGAAATACCAGTGAGCACAGTGTTACAACAACAAGACAGTCTGCAGCAAATATTTAGGTGTTTCAACTTATTTTGAATTTTCATTTTGCATTCATAAAGACTACAATACAGAACAGGTAAACACAGTCTGGTTCTAGACTTTGGACCACTTCTTCAAACTCTTTCGTTCAGTTACTGAGATTTTATGTTTTACTTGTTTCAATGAAATGATGTTGCATCATGGATGAATGTGTTCTGGACAGCTAAGCTGTATCTTTTTGTAAAATGCACAGTGATTAGAATAAAAGAACAGGTAAAAGAACTGAATTGGTATGACGTATATTAGAGCTACCTCCACTAAAGGGATCTTGTCTTGGTCACTCACATTGACATCTGTGTGGTGGATCAGCTGGCAGAGGGCAGGCAGAATCTCCTGGATCGTCTCAACGGGGGGAGGAGGCTCTTTATTTCGACACAAGTTAACGATCACCCAGGCAACGTTGCGAAGAAATGCCAGGGGAATATTAGGGTTTATAAAAGAGAGTAACGGTTTCACAGCACCCAGCTGTATAACGTAGTCCCGACATTGTGGACCATCACCTAAACAGAATACAGGAGAAATATTTAAATGACAATGATAATGCAGTGGTTGTCAAATGCATACGCAGAGGGGTGACCATCCATTCTTTTGGACACCCTGAATTAAACAATTGCCTCATCAGTTCACCCTATTTTAAGAAACTTTAACATGCAGGAGATAAGCAATTGTAGAAATTGGACACCTACTTTCTTAAAAGCGAAGCAAACTGACCATTTTGGATACCATACTTTTGATTTCTGGCGAATGGTTATACAGACTTTGATTCGTGAAATTCTAGGACTTTTCCAGTGGTGTGTTTTAATTAACTTCATGTTTTCTAGAAAAAATTCTACATCAATATCCCTAAATCACCCCCAAATTCATCCATAAAATTAGTATTTAAGAAGCTATTTTAAAGACTTGGAAGTTTTGTCTGTTTTTCAGTTAGAAAGCATCAACATTTGTCAGAAAACATAAAATTGTTCGAATTCATGCTGTAATATTGTCACAATCACCAAAAAAGTTAGGATTTGTCATGGACGAAATTTGAGGTGATTAAGGTACATGTAGGAAACCAGTGGTGCAAGACTTTAAGCTGCTCTCTTGGCATGTCTTATCCTTTGACATTAATTCTTTGATGAAAGTCTTTCAATATAAATATGAAAACTGAATTTCCAAGAGTATTAAGGAGAAAAAAGTTTTTCCTGGAAATTCTAGCATGGACAAAGATTTGTTTGTTTGTTTCATTGGGGTTTAACGTCGTACTCAAGGGTATTTCACTTGCCGACAGATTGTCCACTTCACACTGTTTCTTGCCCTATTATGGCGGAAAAACCAGGAGGAAACCTCGTAAACACCACCCCTGCAATTGTCGGACTTGATCCTGTGAACAGTACATCAAAGTTGGCTTTAGAAAGTACACTAACCACTAAGCAATGCCCTGGTGATAGCGCCAGGGCAACGTGAAGCTCCCTCCAACCGCCCGCCTTTTATCCAGAGATCTTACATTCTTTAATAGTATTTGTTTTGTTTGTTTGTTTGATTGGTGTTTAACGTCATACTCAAGGGTATTTCACTTATATGACGACAGACACAGTCACACAAATACAGAACATCACAAACAAATCTGCTTCCCGTTGCCCTTTAGCTCTGCGAACACCAGGGCAACAGAAAGCAACCTCTTTTCTCACCTCTTACGATCGACCAAGGAAGCAGAGGGAGTATTCTGCACGGCCATGTCCCACCCGCTCCCTCACGGGGTACAAGGATATCGAAGAGACTAGTTCGGGTAATTAATTCCAATATAAGAGAAGATTTATGTATTACCCAAATTGCTAGGTTATCGTGTTAAATACTTAATAATCAGTACCCCAAACCAACCACATAGTAATCAAGGCATTCGCTTTTCGACAACTTGGTAATATTCAGATTGGTTGAGTGATTGTTTCACGGTTAATTATTTATCAAGGGTATTTCACTTATCTTCTGACGGTGTACTTTAATGGTGACTCCCCACACTAACACACAACCAATCAAAATATTAAGTATTTTGCTGAATAACGATTGTAATCAGTTAGGGCAACATTCTGACAATAAGTGAACACCACAAGCCTCATTGAAATTTATGATTTAATCAGGATATATCGTCACACAATTAAAGGTGTATTTTCACTTGAAACAATGTGGTTTATAAGTATGGAACTTGAGAATTCATCTGGCTTTATAACGGGTACATGTTTATGTACAAATGTCACTTTAAATGTGTGGAAGACATCACAAGAGTAAAAGTTCAATAGCGTGTGTAGCCTCCACGAGTTCGGATGACAGCTTCCAACCTGCGTCTCATCATTCCAGTCAGACGTTGGATCTGCCCAAGGTCAAAACTTGATTATGGCGCGTGCTATGTACAGATCTATTGTAAACGCAGAACAAGGACATCAAAGAATAGAGTTTAAGTACAACAGTTTCAACGAAAATCCTTCACTGAATCTGAAAATGATTCAACTAAAGCCGCAATGTTCTTTACCATTTTTGTTTACTGGTATTAACTTATTGGAACAATGGCGAGATGAAACAATGTAAAATCCATTTATTTATAATGGCTCCACAAGAACGAAGCTAAATTAAGCGTCAACACTACAACTTTCTTTTAAGAAGAAAATTGGGACTTAAAAAATGTAAAAAGTTAGGAGTCGCAAAATCTACTACGAACAAGTTTTTCTTCCCAATATTCATTGAAAATCTAACCGGTCCTTGAGCTGTAACAAGATATGTTATTACGGTGTGCAGTGTACTCGAGAATTGTATTTATTTAACGTGAATCATGACTTCCTTGGGTGTTTTTCTTTGTCTTCGGATACCAACAGTATATTAGATTCCAATAAAACACTTGAGATCACATGTAAATACAATTTATCTAGGATTCAATTATATCATAAATCAGTTATTGCAGTTTTTCTACTATACAATAGCGCGTTTTACTGGGTAATAAAATGTGGATATTATCGAGGCAACAAATGCAAACAAAAGGGAAAGAAAACTGTCATGGAGGTAAATGAATAAAGCAAGAGACAAGTCCACAGTAACTCTACACCCTTGAATTCCAGAACGGTACTTCGCTTACAATAACATTCGGTTCTTGATTGGAATATGTTAGGCTAGTACACTCAATACATTAATCTCAGAAAAAAATAACGGAAAACCTCTCAGATTGAATTACCTTACAATTCAGGAAATTTATTTAGCTAGATATATAGCAGATATAATTGTATTTTCTGTCCAGTTATTGCTGATAGCTGTGTGAAATAGGTATATTTTTCCCAAAAAATAATTTTACCAAAAAAAAATGAAAGAAATTATGCACGCTTGTATAACGTTATTTCACGCATGTGACGGCTTGCCAGCCTGATGGTGTGTACCTAAATTCTGAGAACAGAATGTTCTTTATTTCTAAGCAAAAACTGCACAACTACACAAGTAGATTATGACCTTTAGCTGTAATTAAATTCTCTCCAATAATCAAACTTCAAATAATCTAACTGCACGAGCATGAGTTATGTCTCAGTTCCCCGGGGAAAAAGAAGTGTGACATACATAATTAATGATTAATAATGACAAATATGCTATTTATATTACTTCAGAGTTGGTAGTTTTTCAAATCATACCAGCTCGATCATTTTCTTGGCGTGTTTGTTCTAATTGACCACTATTGATTAGAAATGAAAATGTTGGTCCTGTTTTATTATGTAGCTAACAACGGCTATATTCAGACAGCCGGATGAATTGTAAAAGGTTTACAACATGGAGAAACATTTAGCTAATTAATCCTTCTATTACACTTCGAGGTTCGCTTTTAAAAAGATCAGAGCAAACAGTATCCATAAAGTCTACTAGCGTTTCTAATTCAGAATGTAGTACAACAGATTGTTTGTTTGTTTGTATGATTGGTGTTTAACGTCGTACTCAAGGGTATGCCACTTATATGACGACGGACACATATACAGAACATCACAAACAAATCTGCTTCCCGTTAGCTCTGCGAACACCAGGGCAACAGAAAGCAACCTCTTTTCTCGCCTCTTACGATCGACGGAGGAAGCCGAGGAAGTATTGTGCAGGGCCATGGCCCACCCGCTCCCTCACAGGGCTAGTACAACAGAGTATATTACGTTAATGCATTACCTATAAGTGATTTGTATAACGAATTACCGAGCAGACTTCACTTATACATAATCAGGATATAATACACAAAACCAATAATGTGTTAGCAACTTCTTAACTATGATAAGTGTATTGCTAATTCCAGAACTCGTTGGCAATTTTGAGCTGATATCAGTAAATAAACAGGAGGTCAAATTAGAATGAAATGAAACCAGACTCACACCTGTATTTTATTTTGTTTGCCTGAAGTTGGGTCTTTGGCTGGCAGGAACAGCACTCTAATCGACTGAGCTACAGAGGCCCAAGACAGAACGACCATGAATTGTTATCCAACTAAAGGCGATGGATATGTCTGTGCGGAAGCAGAGACAAAAGGTCATCTGGGTGGATAAATTACCCACAAATGTGCCTTATTGTTTGGAATATTGAAAAAAATCTGATTCTGTCAAATATATAATTTGTTTGTAGAGAATTGAATTTGGGCATGCCTCCACCGTGATTAGCAATCGGGTCTACAATTGCCAATGGTGCAATATAAAGATTGTGTGAAACAGCACAATTGTCGTGAAAAAATGATTTTTTTTATTTCGCAGCAACACCATGACTATAATTAGGGAGAAAGTACTTATTTGCTCAACAATAAAATGACTACTTCTGATTCCTGAAGTTTTACCCTCGGATTTGCTCAATATATGTAGGCCACGCTATGTGATTTGCGTTATTTCACGTAATTCAATCCACTTCCCGTGACAGTTACAAGTCTTTTTAGTTATAGCATCAACTGAAATTTTAAAAACATGCCAGTTCTCCCTTCCTGTCCTATAGCTGAACCAAACACTACCACAAATTACGACTCTGAAAGATCGGCGACATAACCTGAACCATTCTAAAATAAAATCAATTCTACTTCCGAGATGTCCGAGAAATTGACTCTTAAGATACACCCGGGCCATCTTGTTTTGCACTTCGTTTATTTTCTGGGCTGTGGCATACGTCGCGTCAAATATTGGCGGGAATTAATGCGCGATTGCCTTGCATAGCGCACAAGAGTTATCTTAGTCTCATCCATTATATTATCTCGCGAGAATACGATTGAACGTGAGCGCGATCACCGAAGGTCACGAAGAAGAGAACGACAAGTACGTCCTCTATTAGACTTAAAATCAAATTTGTCATTTAATACATAACAGTACCAGATGTGTTTTGTCGTTGTTTAATAGTTTAATAAAACCAGACTCAGCTGTTAGCGATGTCGGGTTAACTGCAATTAAACACCTAACGTTAACATGACAGAGGGAACTCGAATCATCTAACAGATTGATTCTGTAGATCATTTGTCACTAGTAAACGCAGATCTGTGCAAAACAAAATTGAAATTTCACCCTGTTGATTATATATGCGTTCGTCATTTGTCACAAATAAACGCTGTTTAGTATTAAAGAAAATTGAAATCCCATCTTGTTCATTATATTTGTCAAGATTCAATTAAATTGAATTGTTTTCTTGTTACAAATCAAGAAGCGAATAGAGACACTATGCACAGCTAAGCTCAAAACTCTTTGTGAATTCTCTTGTGACTATTCAAGGGCGCCTGTTAATCAACATTGATTTGTTTTAATTTAAAACAAGGACCAAATAACACTTGAAACAAAACAAAGTTAAACTTAAAAAAACAACTACAGTATCTGATATTATTTAAAGGCACTCAGAACCACTTTTAATCTTAGGGACTCTTATGATAGTTTAACGTTGCACTTTCGGTGATTTCACTCATACGATGGCGTGTCCTGGAATGGGTAGAATAAACCACTCTCGACGCCACTAAAAACATACCAAGAAAAGTAACAAGCCAATACAATACAATACAAAGTCACCACAAACAGATCGGCTTTGTGTTGATCCTTTAGCTCAGAGACCACCAGGACAACACGAAGCTTGCTACAACCACTTTTTTAAATCACAATTTGCTTGTATGTTACTGTTAGAGTTTGCCAACAACATTACTCTTCTTTCATATTATAACCTAGCCAGGCAGTAAACCACATTTGTAGGTAATTGCACAATACAAAAAAAAACCTTGATTACTTTTCCCGGTACCAAAGCTTGCAGTAGAGAAAGATGCGCAGTCTTTGTTAAATCGTATTCTCGCAAGAGTTTCTGTAGTGGACGAGACTATGACAACACTCGTACGTACGCCATGCCAGGCCGATTCTATGCTCGGTTTTTGATTGTTTGCAAATCCTATACTCAAGGGTATGTCACTTATATGACAACGGACACATATACAGAACATCACAAACAAATCTGCTTCCCGTTACCCTTTAGCTCTGCGAACACCAGGGCAACAGA
>JAVFBW010153146.1:0-12107 GCA_034783835.1 Mopalia ciliata
AACCTCTTTTCTCGCCTCTTACGATCGACCGAGGAAGCCGAGGGAGTATTCTGCAGGGCCATGACCTACCCGCTCCCTCACGGGGCACCTATTTAAAGGTTATGCAGGAAAAGTTTGTAGGACAGGCCTGAATAGTCTGAAATATGTACCCTTTTCAGCCCTAGAAAACTAATCAACTCAATATGATCAAAAACTAAACATGTCCTCATTGTTAAAAAAAAGCCCTTCCAAATTACTTAAGACAAATAAATGTATGAAAAACAGCAGCAACATTACATTTCAATACGGAAAATACCATCATTAAAAACCACGGAAGAAAAACAAATCCTCATGGTTTCTAAATTATGGGTGCTCTTATGTATTCAATATTAAAATATGAATAATTTTTGTGTCTTCCAAAATAACGAAAATAATATTAAAATATGCCTGTGTGCAATGCACCCAACAGGAAGTAACATGTCAATTACAGAATTTGTGATTGCTTATATGGTTAAAAAAATATTTATTTGCTACATGTGTACCATTGAAGTCATCAGTTACAACTGAGTTTCGAATTTCAAATTTCGAGTTTATCATACTAAATGGCTTAACTCCCCCACCTTCCTACTATGTTAGTGGTGGACAAAAATAGAAATTCAAACAATGTACCACATGCCATGCTGGTTTGTAGCCTGTCTAGTCAAAGAGATGATATTTTGTATTCTGGTGATTTTCAGTCTCTACTGTATCTTGTCTGCAGTTTTGGCAATAAACATTCCATTGTCCATTAATATCTGCAGATTGCGTTTAACACTTTGGCCGCCAATAATTACTGTTAAATGTACATTTATGCACATAGAACTCTTACCTTCTACAATCTAGACTATACATACGTTTTAAGGAAATAAACATACATTTTTCAACGGCCACTTTCTTAATTTTGCAGGGCAGTTTCTAGAAAAATTTCCCAGGTTCCTATCCCAAATTCTTCAGACCATAATCAGTGTTCTGAATCCGCTTTTAGCTTTGATTATAACAACAGGAATTTATGAAAATAGTAATATATTGACATTCATTTGAAAATTTTGGGGCTTGAAATAGTTTGGGCGCCCATAGGTTTTCCGTAAGTAAAATGGCTCTGGATACTGTCATGCAATCTTTGTCAGTATTTCAAATATTATAGGGCCCGCGACCGTGGCTCAGTGGTAGCGAGTGCGCTTCCTAACCTGAACCTGGACCCAATTCCACAAAGCAGTTTTATACTCACAATAAGTCAAAATGCTTAAAGGCCCTCACATTTCTCAGTTTTGAATTTTAACATTTATTATTTTAGCATAATTATTATTATAAGGTAAGTAAGTCACAATTACCGGTATTAATTTAAAATTAAGTTAAGGCAAGTGGCAAAAATATCAAATTTAGTATTTTGACTTATGTCAGAAAATGCTTTGTGGAACCGGCCCCTGCTTCAATTTACCGTTCACGGGATCGTGTCCGTCTGTCGACCATCAGGTATGTGAGCGAGTCACATGTTGGTTTTTTACTAGGTTTCCTCTCGGTTTTCCAACGTTATAAGGCTGTGTACAGTGTGAAGTGGACAATCCGTCGTCATATAAGTGAAATACCCTTGAAAACGACATTAAACACCAATCAATCAAACAAACAAATCAAATATTATAAGGCTGCTGGCCGGGTTTAGTGGTTAGCGTGTCTGCCTATTTATCCTGCTATGATGTACTGTTCACTGAAGTGAGTCCATCTGTAGACAAAAGTATATGAGTGAGTCACATGATGTGGCCAATTGTAGTGTTGGTTTTAATGAGGGTTTCTCTCGGTTTTCCACTGTATTTAAGCAAGGAACAGTGATGGCATTCAGACCAGACCAAGGCTGATTGATGAAAAAGCACACCCTTTTGAGACAAAGAGAAACCTTCAAGGGCATGATGAATTGGATGTTGAATCATGGATATACCATGCCAACGTTTCTACCGATTTTTTAAGTTATATTTTATCGATAAGGCGTCAGTGGATTATTAAATATTAAACTGTTTTATCTTATTGCAGCCCTGAGTTAGCAGAGAGCACATCTTTTGGTGTTCAGGAAGGGGACATAATCTTGGTTGGCACAGACGGCCTTTTTGATAATCTTAGCGAAGATATGATTCTCCATCATATAGCCAAAATCAAGGTGAGAAATCATAACTGAGTGTGTCTTAAAGGGAACGTTGAATTAGCCAGGACTACTAAGCTTACTGTGCTGTATTGTAGACCGGTTCGAGTCCGCCTGTCGACCATCAGGTATATGAGCGAGTCGCATGTTGTGGCTCCGGCAATCGCGGGGGTGGTTTTTACGAGGTTTCCTCTCGGTTTTACACCGTAATATGGCTGTGTACAGTGTGAAGTGGACAATTCGTCTTCATATAAGTGAAATACCCTTGAGTACGACGTTAAACACCAATCAAACAAACAAACAAACAATCTCCCCATCACAGGTTTATGGATGAATCACAATGGTGGTTTTTATGAGATTTCTTCTTCGTTTTCCATTGTATTTAAGCAAGTAACTGTGTGAAATGGATAATGTGTCCTCATACATTTCTAAGTGATGTACTAGTGAGCATGATGGGTTTATTATTGTACGGTACTTACAGTTATTTCAGGCATACGACAATGGGTGAAGGATCTCTGCATTGCCGAAAGATCACTAGTTAGCTAAGATGTTCACCAGATATACATTTTGAACATATCCTCTATCAGCTACAGCCACCATAATTAAGCAAGGAATAGTGTGAAGTGGACAATCTGTCATCATGCAACGGAAATATCCTCGAATGCGACGTTAACTCCAAATCAAACAAACCAACAAATCTATCAGCTACACTTCTCAACATCTGTGTTTTATCGTGCTATAGGGGTTTCTTCACCACACGACTAATGTTCTATCATCAGATTTAAATAACTGTAAAAATATTGTAAGAAGTAAAACCAAGGTGAACAAGTTATTGTGTTATTAATTGTCCATTTGTCAACAGATAAGTTTTTTTTTATCTTAGGACACCAAGGAGGAGTCTGTAGTGAAGACCGCCCACTATATGGCTGACCACGCCCACACTCTGTCACTTGACCCGGATTATATGTCACCGTTTGCCATGTCAGCTATTGACGCTGGTATTGATATTAGAGGTATAGTAGTCATTTTGTTGCAATATGAGGATTAAAGAATTTGAATATTTCTGTAAATATTTTAAACAATAAATGTAATAAACTTTCTCATATCATCTGTATGGTTGGTTCAAATAAAAAAACTTAAAATCTATGATGCAGTTTAATTGTTTAAAGTATAGTTTAAAGTCTGTTATTTCTATATTGGGAATGCCAAAAGATCCAGACCTGAATACAATATTGATAGACACCCAGAATTATTATTGACAAAATATTACACAGTTACACAGGGGCAAGTTACATGAAAAGGCTATTGGCGGCTAACACCAGATTTAAATCACTAATAGTTGATTTGAGACAGACCTTCAGCATGGTGTAATGTTAACCTATATCGGATTAAAGTGAATAGGGCTTCGAGCAGCCAGCCAGGTCTGCAGCTGTGGCTTAGTGGTAGTGAGTGCGCTTCCTACACTGAACCTGCTTCGATTTATTGTTCACCGGATCAAGTCTGAGTGTCGACCATCAGGTGTATTAGTGAGTCGCATACTGGGACTCTAGCAATTTGCGGGGGTTGTTTTTACGAGGTTTTCTCCCAGTTTTCCACCGTAATAATGCAGTGAACAGTGTGAAGGGGACAATCTGTCGTCATATAAGTGAAATACCCTTGAGCACGACGTTAAACACCAATCAAACAAACAAACAAACAAGCTTTTAAATTGGACTTTTCATCATTTTCTTTTTGTATTTTTTTACAGGTGGGAAACCTGATGACATAACTGTTGTTGTTGCACGAGTCTCTAATCTATGCCCAGATGAATTCGATCCACTTTCGTGATGACAGTTTAAGTTTAGGCAATTTTTATAACATAACCTACCTACAAATTGTTATCTACCTTTGTAGACACTGTTGCCGGTGATAGGAAATGATTGGTGTGAGAATTGTTTCGCAGTATTCACATGTATGAAATTGTTGTGTAAGATTGGCTCTGATCCAGTCAGAATGTAGTTTTCCTATTTAATAGAGCCGGGATGCCATAGTGCCCTGGCTGGTAGGTAGGGAATTTTTGCTCAGGTTTGCAACAATTACTTGCACGATCATAATATTAATGTAGGACTTCAGTAAATAGGCGCACTGTTAGCTCCATGTTTAGCGCATCTGGGAATAGTCTAGTATAGGTGTGCCGAGTGGGTGTGAACCATGGAGCCCTATAACATGCCAGCCCATCGGCTAAATACCACAAGCATGTGACTGAAATCTCATTGAATATAAACATCAAAACGTGTCACTTAGACCAAATTAACAAAACAATGAGTATGCTGTTGAACACGAAAAATTGCCTTTTAATGGACTATTATGTTGTTGAGTAGTAATACATTAACCCCATTGTGTGAGTAATGTTACCTAGTCTATCATATTCAACGGCAAAATGTTAGTGAAATGATGCTGAGTATCACCTTTATCACCAAACAAATCCAGATATATGACATATAACGTTTGTCTATCTGTTTGGAGAGTATGATATTTTTTAGAGAGTACTATGTGAGCACTTGTTAGGAACTCCCTTCCAAAAAAATGCTGGATAGTACAAAAAAAGAAGTTCCTTTGGTACACTGTTTACTCACAACTAACTCAGGTGGATTGATTAACAATCTTTTCTTGTTAGAATATCTATGTTTTAAGTCTTTACAGTTTACTTGTTTACAAGAGTCAGTTTTCTGACTGTAAGCTTGTCTCAAAGATACACAATGTCTGATCATGAGCTTTATGGGAAATATTTGACAAACATCTAAGGAATCATAATCTAAGACCCTAGATCTGTACTAAGTGTGTAGAATTGGGTCATGTCAATAGGGTCAAATTTGTAACAGATTTTATTTTTACGGTGAATTGGCTTCAGTGATATAGCATGATGATACACATCTATCTGCTTTAGCCATGTGAACAACATATTTTATTTGTAAAAATATTGTTGAAAGAAATAAGTTTTGCTAAAAACTGGCCATTTTCTTCAACACGTAGGCACTCGTCAAATGTCAGCACAGGGGTGTTTATGTATAGTTTATAAAAACAGACAATAATTACGACTATAGATTTTGTCTAATAAGACAACACTGTATGTGTCCGACTCTATTTGCCAGTTAGTTTGTTTCTGGATTACAAAGACATTGTTTCGAAACTCTGTTGGGAAAGGAAAATGACTGCTTGATGTTGTCATTTCTGTATACTAGTAAATGACAAACTTTGAATATAAAACAAAACATTCTATGTTGGGTTGCTACCCATGACTGGGTTGTGAAACAATGGACATTGATTAGTACAGCTTTCCGTAAGTTAATATTCATTTGTGTAAATGAAGTGTGACTGTTTTTCATGTAATCGTCTTGGATCAGCAAAAACAACAACATCTTATGCAGTTTATGTACCCGGTATGCAGTTGTATTATGATTGTTTTGAGAAGTAATATTTAGATATTGTTACAATTAATCACTACTACAGTACACCGAGTCAGAGTGATAAAAAACCAGCCAATGCTTGTAAGCATGGACAGCACAGAGGTTCATTTTGTGTAAGTTAGATCCGAATCTGTGCCTGTATTAATACAGCTACTTAGATATTTCGTACAGTTAAGCAATATTCACCACATTTAAACCTTTCATTTTCCTTTGAAAAGAGTTAAATGTGAAAAAATTAAGTTCACATTCACTAAGTTTCACTTATTAACTTTGATTAGAGATCATAAAAAGTTCAGCAAAATGGTGTTAATGTATTACAATGATGCTTAAAATTTTACTAAATTTTTTTAACTGTAAGAAATACTTAAGTAGATTTATAAATATGGGCCCAGGGCTTCACAAAAGCAGTGTAATTATGTAGAATTCAGTGTGTAAATTATGTTGAAATGGTTGGTTGGCATTAGTGCTATTAATCTGTCACTCATACTATACACAAAGGAGCACTCTGGTTATTGCAGAGTTGAAATGCTGTCTTGACTTATCGATGGAGGCGGATTAAAGCTTTCCGACATTATCAGAACACCACGCGGCTTGGTTGTGCTAGTGTCGATTATTGTTGGAATACACTGCCGTCATATTATGAAATACCCTCCTTCAAACCCAGCATAAATTACAAATCAATCTAGTAGACAGAGGAACACATAAGCTCTTTCTTCAAGAACACTGGCATGGTCCAGCTTATTTATTTCATAAATCATAATGAAACAGTGCTCCCAAGCCTGTTGTGATATTGTCCTCAGTGTACTGTTTCAACAGTGTCAGAACTGGCCATCATAACCCACTCTTTTACACTCTAACAATACTGTATCCTAGTTATTACAAGTGTTGTTAACTTTGCAGGCGTTCTGTGTTAGAACTATACTGTATACATGTTCTTACTAGAGATGTAAATTAGGCAAGCTTTCTGTGTTAAAACAATACTCTGTACAGTTCGATCAAGTTTCTAAAGAAACATGGGCCCATTTTAAAAAGCAGTCTTAGCTTACGTTCAATGTAAATACCATGACAACCAGAAGTCCTAGTGTTGTCATGATCATTATGTTTGACGCCACATCTCAGAGTGGTGTGCAAGTGAGAATTATGTCTCAACCAATCAGATGGGACTTTGATGTCTCAACCAATCAGAAGTGAGATTGAAGTATTGACCAATCAGAAGGGTAATCAAAACTGACACCCATCTATACCAAAAAGCTGAGTAAGAATAATCAAGACAATGGATGAGCCTTGTGTATATAATGGATTGTTGTGAGAGCAAACTGTTTTTAAGATGTTAAAATACTTCCTGTGACTTGCCTTCATAATGAAATGCAAAATTGTCAATTTAAACATCAACAAAAGCTAAAAAAAAGTTTGGTAAATGTTGATTTTTTGACTTCATTTGTGAATATTTCATTTCTCAATTAAAAAATGTCTACAGTATGTAAAGTAATTTGAATTTCTCCTTGCAGAAATGTATTGTCACTTTTTTTCCCACTGACTTGTCACTTTTTGTACAAAAGAAATGTTACAGCGTGACTAAAGGGCTACACATGGCTGACCAACCAGAGATTGGTTAGAATGGAAACAAAGTGGCTGTCATGTTATATGCTCGTTAAGCTGCACACTTACTCAACATTCTAAATGTATCACCTGAAGCTCTGCTTAAAACGCATGAAAATAAATTGGCATCTGAAAATGCCACCGGCGTAGTAAAAAGATGTGGTTGGATAATATACAAGTCAAACCCAAACATTGTCAGCCCTCTAGCAATACACTGGGAGATTAAAAATGCTGTATTTTCTTAGCACTGGAGGCAGATTAACTTTACAACATTATGAAAACACTTTAGATTGTATGTTAATGATAGCCGACCTGCCTTCTAGGTGTATTCTGGAGTATTTGGTACACATATTTTATGTTAAATACACAATAGGCCATTGAAATACACACATGAATTAAAATTATCTGTGTTTTATCACAAAAATGGTGAAAAATATACTCCTAAAAATGAATTTTTATGCATAAATTTCTTTAAGGGTAGGTCGGTCTATGCTGGTGTGGATTCTTGTTGAAAATACAACGCTGTCAACTCAGTGAAATACTCTTTTGAAAAGCAAATCAATCTTTAAACCTGAACAGTTTCCATATTATTATTTTCTAGAGTGTAGTGCTTGATGTAATGTGGGTTGTATTCGGAGGTAGGATTTAATATCATGGTTAAATGATCAGACAATGGAATGAAGGTCATTACAGTAGTCATCCAGATATAGGCGTGAATTAACAATGGTAATGCTGTAGCCTTGGTGCATATTGAAAATATAGTTTGGTTAAGTGACGTTTTGTACCAATTTTTTGTTACTATGATGTCCTATCAGCTTCTTTGTGTCGCAATGTTCTCTAACGCGTTGTCAGGCAAACAGAGGTTTAACTAACACGCCCCTGACAACCAGATTTTACCTTGTTTATTCAGTAGCCACAGATGTTATGTGGACAGTCCTCATTCTGGCAGGTTGTTTCCAGCTGTTGGAAGCTCTAGAGTTTGTTCATATGTTATAACCAGTATTTAATTGTAATTATCATTTGTAAATTGAATAGCAATTAGATTACTTCAGATATTCACAATTGGAAAAAACTCAAGATTTAAACGGAGCCACAGGTCTTGCAACTTTTAGTTGATATTGCTTTTGTTATCTCTGTTAACCAGTTTGTCCGTCTTTAGTTTAGTTGAAAATTTTCACCAGTGAGAAAGTGAGTTTTTCCTCCATTAATACCGCCATTAACAAACCCGGAATTTATTTGTTTACATCTCATCCCTTTATTGCTCAGTTGCCTCCCCAGATCATTCCATTGCCATGGTTACGTTTTGTGCTGTATTATTTTTCATTACCCATGAGGCCATGCACATGGGAAAGGAATGTTTTTGTCATATTTTATTGACACATAAGAGTAGTTTGTTTATTTAGGATATGTTTCCAGTTTTGTTACTCAATATTACACCTATAAAATTATTACTCAAGATGTATTGTTGATGTAATGTTAATGTAAGAAGATGAATGTAATGTCTGGGAGTCTGAAAACATGGCAAATATCTCTATACATACTCGTCATGTATGGGTATGACACAGTGTTTTAACAGTCAGTGCCATCTATCTCACTGACTAACAATAGCCTTGTATGAATATTCAGCTCAGATATATTGTAGTTCACAGGATCCAGTCCGCCTGACGACCCTCAGATATATCAGTTAGTCACACATGGTGGCTCCGGCAATCACGGGATGGTTTTTACGAGGTTTTATAAGGAAAATATCCTTGAGTACGCCAGTAAACTCTAATCAATTATATTGCAAGTCAATGACATAGGGACAACTGACAGTTATAATGGTAACAGACTTATCTCCCTTTACTACCAAAATTATCTTTGTGATTTGCTTAAGCTAAAAATGTAAATATGCTGAAAGTTTTAATGGTTACAGCTCTTATGGTGCATCCTAAATGTTTAGTGGTCAAAATGCAATGGAATCTGTTTTATTATTCCTCTGTGTATTATAGAACAGATAAACCAATCACCTCCACATCCTATGTGTTTGCCCCTTTTCCCCCTCTACCCTACCTTGAGGAGAACCCATATGTAAATTATACAAATGATTACGCCCACAGCTTAACTGATCTGGGTTTTTGTTTTATATAGTTTCTTCTTGGGTGTTTTCCATCACATTCAAATGAGGAAGTATGAAAAAAATTAATTATAGGCCTACCCATGGCTAACCACTTGGCTGCCCTTTTTTTAAAACTAGTTTAATTATGAGTTTTCCACTGCATTTTAATGAGAAAGTGTGGAAAAAAACCCAATCAGTTGTCAAATAAGTGAAATACCCTTGAGTACAACGTAAAACTGCAATCAAACAAATGAATTATAGGTTAAGTTTGTTGCTTTTATCAGTCATTGAATTTTGTCTTGCCATACACGTTTTCTAACTGCCAGTTTTGCATGTTCATTCTGTTATTTGATATTATTTTAGATTAAATTGTAAACTGTATGCTGTAGTCAGTTCTAAATAACTGGCAAGTCTTTCAAATCTCACTCTTTTTATACTCAGTGATTAAGTGTTGCCAGGCTCAGCTCTTTCAGTGGCATTCACATATTGATTGGTGGATCTTTACTGACCAATCACATATCTTCTCTAAAAAAACTTGGTAATGTTATGTCCAGCATGTTGTCCTAGAATGTCTTTTAACACAGGATTATATCAGACTTGTAAGCTTCTGGTTGCCCTGGTGTTCTCCAGGCCTGGGAGCACCATGAAACCCAGCTGTTTGTGAGGTCTTTGTTTCACATCCTGGGATTCTTTTGTATTAGTCCTATCTGGGGCCACTTTCACAAAAGGTCATACGAAAAATAAATGAAGTACAATAAAATTGTGTCCTGTTTAAGTATAGCGTAAAAATATTATACATTATTTTATTGTCATACAACATTTTGTGAAAGTGGCTCCAGGTGTTGAACCAGTGGTGTCATTGGTAATTACCTTCACCTATGGAGCTGGCATACTGTCATGAGTGAAATTACCTTAGGTATGGCTTTCAGCTCCAATCAAGCAAACATTGTATCAGATATAAATATCACTTGTCATTAAGTCTGGTTAGAAGCAAGTTCCCAGCGAATGGTCAGTTTACAGTCCTTAGTTAACCCTTTTTGTGTGCCGTGAGGAGTGAAAGAGTGTGTAGAGGATTTGTCATAGAGTTTACTGATATTTTAATGAACTTGAATAGGGACAAGCCATAGTTGTCTTTTCAAGGGTGTTGAATAATCAATATATGTATATGGAGAATTTTTTTACAAATAAACGAGAGAATAAATTTACCAATGTTGTTCTTCTGTTAATAATCTGGGACTATTACATCAGTAAGTCTAAATGGTGTATTTTATTTGATTGGGTTTTAATGTCAGACTCAAGGGTATTTCCGATTGGCCACTTCACACTGCCCGTTTTTTAATTACGATGGAAAACTAGAGGAATCCTTGTAAAAATCACCACTGTGATTGCCACAAACAAATGGACTGGATCCCATCAAAGTAGGTGAACCACCTTGTCAACAAAAAAATTCCAGGAGGCCATGCATGGATTTTTTCTCTCACATGATGGCCTGCCAGCCCAATGGGTGACGGAAAACACCATCAGACCTGCCTACTCTAACAAAAATTTAGGTGCAAGCTTAAACATTTTTTTCTCCAAGAGTATTTTCTTACCATTGGAGTATTTTTCTGTTACATCATAACAGGGAATAACAGGACATCACAAACAGATTCGCTTCATGTTGCCTCTTAGCTCTAGGGTGGCCCGGTGCTAAGGTGATAGCTAAGTAATAATTTTCACAACACCTGCAGGCCTGAATAATATAAAAGTTCAATAATGACAATATTTGTGCGGGGAGTATCATGGTTTGTTTGATTGCCATTAACACCAATGACAAAGGAAACCACCCTCAAAGTCACTGAAAACAAACAAGGACAAAATAGGACTAATACATGACCTAATACAAGACATCCCTGACAAATCAGCTTTCCAACCTTCCAACCTGGAGTATGGAATCACATCCATCATTGCAAGCGATTTTCCAACACAATCTGTGAATTTAATTTCCACAAGAGTTTTAGTCAACCCAAAATACGCCATTATCATGTTATGGGGTGGTCGTGGGGTAACCAAGGTTACTCAAGACAGTTTACTCAAGACCATGTTTAACAACATGCCATGTTCTAAGGAAGAATGCAACTACAGGGAAATTCATTTGGGTACCAATCAAACTATGTTAACCACGGCTTTCAAGTTAAGCTTTGGAAACAAAATTCACTTCTGATTATGACTTAGTCCAATTTTGTATCCTTAGAAATAAGAAAGAAAAAAAAAAAAATGGTGAATCAGTTATAGCAAAAGGCACTACTGCAATTGATGGTGAATGTGTCTATTAAGTCTATAAAAGAAAGGCCTTATATTTTTCAAATTCTGATTCGGAAATGGATTGGAGACAAGTGGACTGATTTTTAAAATGACAAATCTGAAATAGCAAAAAGCACAACTACAGTTTATGATTAAATAATGTGCCTGCCACGTTTCACAAACTTATAGTTTTCAAGTTCTGCTACAGAATCGGATTGGAGCCAACTGGAAGGATGGACAGCAGACTGACAGATTTTCATAAAATTGTGTTCACAATACCTTGATTGTAAGATTTTAAAATGATTGTTTGTTTGTTTTATTGGGGTTTAACGTTGTACTCGAGGGTATTTCACTTTTTTAAGTTCTGTGTGTTCAACATTAGAAATACATTGTATTTTGACCGATCATTATTGGACTTTGATCCTGGACTTCATAGTATCTTGACGGGATTTTATCAGAATTGCAATTTGAATTGTATGGTGGTATCTGGACACGATATCATCAAAGGTCAGTTGTATAAATACTTCGGCGG
>JAVFBW010153157.1:0-21723 GCA_034783835.1 Mopalia ciliata
AAAAGAAGTCAAAACGTTTTATATTAACTTTAAAAAATTTATATAAAGTATTAACACAACGCTGGGGTCTTGGGCTCATCGGACACCTGTTGTGTAAAAAAAAAAAAAAAACGACAAAAATGGACATTAGCAGGTTTGATTTTAAGATCTCAATATGTTACATAATTTTGTATGTCAAATTATGAAAAAGAATTAAAAACATTAAAAGACATTTTTCTTATGTGTGGATAAAGTCTCCACAAATCAAAATATTGAGAAACGGTTTCTTCCCACTTTCTCCCCTGATCTCAAAGGTCTCTGACAATCATCGAAAACTGATAAGATATTTTCCACAATTTAATGTTACTAAATATGACTAATTTTTATGTGGTTACTCTAGGTTTGTATGAAAGGCTTCGAAGAGTTGTCTGACATGTATTTATTTCACATATATATTTGACATAAGAGAAAAACATGTTCGCGTATGTTAAAAACTATTTTAATATAAAAATGTTAAATTATTTCAACATTAATTGAATTCATTTTCAATTGCCTCATTAATCTTGTCTGATAGAAATTAAATTCACAAAGCTCTTACACACACTCACAATGTTGGCCATCTCAGTAACAATTTCGAGCACAATTTGAGGCCTGCTTTTGTCTCTTACTTTAATATATATTTATTATTAATTGTCATGAAAATGTGTATGTCTCTCGCGTGGACATTTATATCTGTGGGTGTGTTTGTTGCTGAAACAAATTAATCTCTTGAGGTCTTATGTCGAAAATGAACCAAATCGTGTTAATCGCTTGGATTATATAAGTGAGGTATTCAAAACATATGTTGGTGAACAAAATTATCCTAAATTCTACTTACAAATAGTTAAATTGACTATAATTTAGCTTTCACTTGATCATAATATAGTCAAGTCAAAATTTATTTCTGGCACTTAAGTAGAAAACTATTCATATTAGAAGCTTCGAATCTGTACCATTGATCTCGGGCAGGGTGTAATTAACCGTACCTCCCTGTTAAAAGGCTTAAGTTTGGCATATGGAAATCTGAGAATTGCTCGCTTCAAATCTGTACCATTGATCTCGGGCAGGGTGTAATTAACCGTACCACCCTGTTAAAAGGCTTAAGTTTGGCATATGGAAATCTGAGAATTGCTCATAATGATTGTTAGAATATTCGAAAATCGATTTGATTATTGTATTCTCATTAAGCTGACGCAGATATAGACACTACTGGAAGAACCAAGTACAAATGTCAAAGCTGACACACATTTCTTCCGGGAAAAAGCACTATATTTAATAAAGTTAATATAAATATTTATTTTTAATTAAAAAACAAAACAAACTTTTCGAAGGAGTAAATGCAATTTGCCAATGAATTATCAAGTTACTCCAAACTTCCGCTGTGTGAATACAATATGCATGAAGGAATTGCTATTCCCAGATAAACAAATAATTACAGCAAACAATATTAGTCAAAATAGGTTAAGTTTTAATGGAAATATTTGACAAATTTGCTGAACTCGATGGTTTGTAAAGCATACGTGCTTGACTGAGAACATCCAACCTACATCAACGTGACCCCAAAGGTCGTGTACGGGACAGTATTATCTTACTCTTAACGGAACATACCATTCTACGATTTGGTTGATCCAAGGTAGTTTCATGAATTACAAATATAATGTCAGATATATTTGACCAGATTATACATGTCAATAATGTGAATTACAAGTCATAAAATGAGTCAATAGATAAATTATCGATTTTGACTCTATAGTTAAAGATTTACTGTCTCCAAAGTCTATCTTCTAACAACTGTTACTATTCCACCACCCCCTCTTTGGTGTAGACTCTTCTAAAAACAGTGTTCTAATTTACGTAACTGTTTTTGTATAAAAGTGAGGGTGTAAGGAGACTCGACGCTGTCGCTAACATAGACGGGAGAAAACCCTTTGGAGCCGCAGCCGAAATGGCCGCCCACAGTATGGTCACTTTTTTGGTAAGTACATTTATATTCTTATATCATTTGTCTTTTCCCAACATTTTCCTTTGTTTCAATAATATATTCAACTTGTAAAACCATTTGGCGATTTTTTACCAATATTTTGGATCTAGAAGTATTGGACCTGTTACGATCGCCATTACATGTTATAAAACACAGGACTCGTCATTATATTACCTCTTTTTGACAGACCATTTACGCACAATGTTGTCACATTTCCTCCGTCAGGAAACGCCAATATTAAGTGAAACAAAAACTACTTATCGAATGGTGCATATCCCCATAACAAAAATTTAAATCCCGTCAAAGTAGTGTTTAATTTTTGTAATTTATGCTAGTGAAAGATTTAAATGGAAATTCCTATCAAACTAATTAAATGTCATTCTATAATTAATTTTCCAATCACCTTGGTCACATTGACGCTGGCCCATTTTCTTGTTCATTACAAATAGAAACTTAATATTCTTTATATGGTATTCAAACTAAAATGGTTATGTATGTACTGTGTTCGAACCTAGTAGATCACTTCGATCATCAAACTATTCACTACTTTAGGTTTCAAAATACAAAACTGAGTCTTCAGTGTATTAGGGCAATGGATTGCTATATTACTAATTCTAAAAATCAGCTATCTTTCCTTAATCTCAACTCCAGATGTCTAACCAAACATTTTACAAAAATGTCGGCCTTTATCCATGGTCTTAATTATTCTTTCTCTCTCTTAGGGTTTTCTGAAATTTGGTCGACACAATCCTCTAATTCTCTAATTGACTTCCAATGATACAACGCATTTTCTTTAAACAGATTTAAGAAAAAAGGGGAGGAGTAGAGTTATACGTAAAAGATAACTTCATGTCCCACGTTCGATAAAACTCCAGTTTCAAAGACGACACCAGTGAATCTGAATCCATATTTGTCGAACTCACAGTTCAAAAATCTAAATATTTTGTTGGCCTGATATATAGACCACCTGGAAAGGATACTGCCACGTTTAAAAAAAAATTTTTTAGATTCACTTAAAATCATTTTACTTCTTTCCCCAAATAACAAACCAGCCAGAGTAACCTCAACTTCCGCAAGATTAATTGATAACATCCTTACTAACCTCACGATTGTAACCTTCTTTCTGGCATCCAACGAAACGACATAACAGGCCATTTTCCCACTGTCCATTTTCTACAGTTAAATAATTTAATGCAACCTTTCCCTACCGACCCGATATCATTTCGAAAATATAAGGACTCTGAACAACAAAACTTGGAAAACAGGTTGAACAGGCTGATTGGGAATCCCTTATCTGTCATCAAACTAATGTTGATACTGCTAATAAACTCAACAACATATTTGCTAACTGTTTTCCAATTTCTACAATACAAAAATAAACATTATTCAACCATGGACTACTCCTAGGACTACTCTCTTCTATTCATGATAAGAATAAAGTATATCAACTCTGACATAAACCGGTCATTATATAGATCTTATCGAAACAAACTTAATCATACCATTCGCTTTGAAAAAATACTTTGATAATAAATTTAACAAATTTAATCATGATACAAAAAATAGATGGAATGTGCTACAAGAACTTCTAAACAAGAAAAAACCTAAATTACCTACTACATTTAAGAAAAATGAACATCACACTGACGATTAACATTTAACATAAATGAACATGACACTGACGATAAACATTTAACCTAAATGAACATGACACTGACAATAAAAGTATCTATTTTAAGGGATTATTTTGGCTGTATTGATTCTGAATTAAATTTAAAAATACCTGTTGCTGATTCAGTTTTTCCCCCTTTCTTGGGGATCCAGTGGAGGACAGCTGTGTATTTGCTTATGTTTCTTCACATGATGTCAGGCCTGTCATAACGGTTCTCAAGTCATCTTCTGTGCTTGGGATAACAGGAATCGGCATGTCAGTCATCAAAATTGTTTAAAATACATATCTATTCCTTTTGCACACATCTTTAATTTATCATTTACATCTGATACTGCCCCCGATTGCCGCAAAATTGGGAAAATTACCCCTGTCTTTAAATATAGCCAGCAAAATCATATAGAAAAAACCACAGACCAATTCTGTGCTTCCATCTATTGGCAAAATCCTAGAAAAACTCACTTCTATTAAAGTTCTCCACCATCTTAATTAAAATAAGATAATTTCTGATCAACAGTTCGGGTTTCGGGCAAACCACAATACTACATTTGCTACTCAATTACTTTATAACAGATTTGTCACAGGTAGGGAGGCCGTTAAATTATTTAACGGTTGTCTCGTTTCTCGATCTTTTGAAGGATTTTCACACAGTAAATCACGCTATATTATTACAAAAACTTAAGCACTATGGGTTCCACGGTATATCTAATACATAGTTTAAGAATTATCTATCTACTAGTCTGAGATATTTTAATTTTAACAATTCCTTATCTGGACCTCGGACGGTGAATTTTTGAGTTCCATAATGATCCGTTCTAGGCCCATTATTATTTTTTCTTTATATAAACGACATCCAAAACGTAACAAACCATATGCTAGATATAATTTTGTTTGCTGCTGACACCAATGTTTTATGTTCATCTAAAGACCCGTAAAACGCTACAGATACAATGAATCTTACATTAAGTAAGCTCCATACATGGTTCTGTGCCAATCGGCTCTCATTAAATATACAGGTAACCAAATTAATGCTGATATAACCTAACTTTAGACATAGCGTAAAACTATTCAATTTTGTGGGAATATGTTTAAATGATAAGCTTACATGGAAAAGGCTCCTTGAATTTATTAGCAAAACAATCTCAAGAAACGTTGGTGTCATAAGTCATGTCAAAGATTCTTTAAATAAAAGGTCTTTGTTTACATTATACTACTCGCTTATATATTGCTATTTAATTTATGGTATTACTATCTGGGGTAAATATGAATCCCATTTAACATCACTCTTTTTAACCGAAAAACGTGCTGTAGGTGTTATAAGGCAATACAATCTTTTAGATCATACAACATCATTTTTATCGAAACTACAAATCCTTCCACTTTCGCTTCTCGTTCTTTATAGTAACTTAGCTTTATCTTATGAGTTCCTTCGTAATCAGAAAGTTATTCCTGCTGCGTTTGAATTATATCTTGTAACACAAATAGTTGTTCAACAATGAATACCAGACTTTTTTTGTTTGATTTTCATAGGCTTTTCTCTTAAACTAATCTTTCTCGTCATTTATTCAAGTCAGTCGGTCCCAAGGAATGGAACAAATTACCAAAACATATTCGAGTTATTGAATCGACATCACTTTTCAAAACAAGATAAAAATTTACTAACTTCAAGCCATCCAACTGGGATAACTCCATATTCATCCTGGTCACTTCTCATTTAATTAAAAATTTCCAATAATAAATACTAGCTACCATGAGAAAAACCACGTTAAAACAGTTTCAAAAATTATTTTTATTTTGCTCTTAACTGAACACGTAGGCACCTTTTTTGAAAAAGAAAGATATTTGATTGGTTCATATTTGGGAAGCTGTTCCCTTTAATGATAAAAGTACCTGAACATGGCCGCGCGGATAAATTTGGGTGTAGTGCATTACACATTGTTTACCGTCCAATTCTAAAAATAATATAGCTCGATTAGAAAATTAGAGAGCATAATTGAACATAAGAAATGATGCCCGTTTTACCTATATGCATTTTATTGCAGTCGGAAGTATGGCTGTAAGCTCTGTGGTTATATGCGTGGAATCGGGATAAGAGGCATAAGATTAGAACCCCGATGTGGTTGGGAAAGGGTCGTTTACAGGGCACTTTGTGTGATTGTTAATCCTCCACCGGGAGTGGTGGGCATGGTAAATCACTTGCCTTTATGAAGCAGGCGTTTCTCTCGTCTGTATTTTTTCCTCAAAATGTGGACTGAGAAAAGAATATTTACACCATAAACATCATGGATTCCAAAGTAAACAAATAGTCAGGTATAAGTGATTGGGTGAATAAAACTGGGGTATAAACAAAAAAACACCAGCTATAAGTGACTAATCTATAAATTGAGCAACTGATCAAGATATCGCTTGTGCGAATCCCGATGCCGCCCCGCCATAATAGAAAGCCCCGTAATCTCCGAAGGCACAAGGAACCCACAGGCTAATGTTTTTGTGTAATTATAACCGACCTTAAATAAAGATTCTGACATTTGAGTGTGGCCAGGTGAGTAGTAGGCTGTGCTCAGCGATTGTCTCATCTTGGATGGTCAATCATTTCACTAGACGAAAGAGACGCTTTCGGAATAAATTAAAATGCACCAATCAAGAATAAATATAGCTGCGTAATTTGTTTCTTTTCCTTTTTCCGTAGGTTTTCCTTGCTGCAAGTGTACTCTTCGCAAAAGGTAACTCGATGCTGTAGTTATCAGACTTTTATAAAACGAATTTATACAATGAATTCTGTTTTAGATAAAGATGTTTTTCCTTGTCAGCGTCGATCATTTCGATAGAGCAGTAATAAATAATTTAAATAATCTGGTCAAAAATAACTGCTAGTAGTCACTCAATTACACAAAATATTTGGTTGTAACATCTGTGCTTAAAAATACTTCAGTGGGCCCTTTAATATTTAGTAATTTTGTGTGTATGGGTTTTTTCTTTAGGTAATGTTATTCGAAAGTCGGTGGATTCATTGTCACCAGAAGAAGTATTGAAACTGCGAGTTGCGCTCGAACGAGTAGAGGCAGATACTGGTCTAGAAGGATTCCAGACTATAGCGGGTTATCATGGGGCCCCAGCAAGTTGTCGGTTGCCCGATGGTACTCCAGTAGCTTGCTGCTTACACGGAATGCCACAGTTTCCACATTGGCATCGACTTTATGTGACACAGTTGGAACAATCTCTCCTCAAACAAGGGTCAGAGATAGGTATTCCATACTGGGACTGGTCTAAGCATATAACTGCTCTCCCTGATATTGTACGAGAGCCACTGTTTATCAATCCACAGGAAGGGAAGGCTCAAAAGAATCCATTCTATGAAGGTGCCATCGTCTCAGAAAATAGTCACACGGCTCGAGCTGTTGATGACCGACTATTCGAAACTCCAGCCGATGGACACTTCACCCCACTTATGGATGGAATTTTACTGGCATTAGAACAGGAAGACTTCTGTGACTTCGAGGTGCAGTATGAGATAGCCCATAATGCCATCCATTACATGGTGGGAGGTCCTTATAAATACGGCATGTCTACATTGGAGTGGACATCCTATGATCCAATCTTTTTTTTACATCACTCCATGACTGACAGGGTTTTCGCCATCTGGCAAGCACTCCAGGCACATAGGCATTTACCAACTGACAGAAGTAACTGTGCCATTCAACAAATGCACCGTCGCATGAAACCATTTAGCTTAGACACAAATCCGTTTAAACTGACAAGACTGCATTCCAAACCAAGCCAGTTATGGGATATGTCTGCCCTGGGATATGAATACGATAATCTAGAGCTAAACGGAATGGGCGTTGCCGATTTGGACAAACTTCTCGGTGACAGACACTCACAGGCAAGAGTTTTCGCAGGATTTAGACTTAACGGGATCGCTACGTCTGCAGATGTGAAGATCTACGTTTGTGTTCCAAGTGGTAATGACAAAAAAGAAGACGATTGTTCTCATTACGCTGGACGTTTCTTTATACTTGGTGGTCCCCTTGAAATGCCATGGTCTTATGACAGAGCTTATCTCCAGGATATAACGGCTACTATTGATGAAATGAACATACCTTATGACGGAGATTATTATCTTCATGTAGAGATTTCAGCTGTCAACGGCACTAGCATCCCGAGTAGTGCTATCCGTCCACCGAAAGTTGTCTACAGGCCAGCAGCCTCATTTTCTGATGGTAAGTAATATATAATTTGCCTAATATACGGAGTTTATGAAATATTCCCAACGAACTACGGTCGATTTTAATTCAGACACAGATCTGTGGATGTACCTGGTGTTTAAAACAACTTCTTTGCAAGATATAATATAAAGTCAGCTATCAAGTATATGCTGTATACAATAAACATTAATCAGGCCTTCTGATTTTAGGTGAGTGACCAGTGTTAAAGCATAGGACAGCACACCTCAAATTAGAAGGCCTGAATAATGTATTTCAGTTCAAATTTATATGTCAATATTTTCAATTATGGTCAATATTACAAATATTTTCAGTTAGGGTCAATATTAAAAGCTTGCAGTGTTACTCGTACACAAATAAATAAACCTGGTAACAGTGTCTAACATTTGCTCACTTGAGTAGGTAGTGCTTATAAATTATTTATTCTCATATTGTTCCTTTTTATTCCCATCAGCTGCGCCACCAGACTCCGATGCATCTAACCTGGCTGTCAGAAAGGATATATCTCGACTAACATCCGAGGAAACAGTCAAACTTCAACAAGCTTTGGCCCGTTTCAAGAGGGATAAATCGGTATCTGGATTTCAAGCAACAGCTGAATATCATGGTTTACCAGCTCGATGTCCTAGACCTGATGCCAAGGATAGATTTGCTTGCTGCGTGCACGGTATGGCTACTTTTGTTCACTGGCATAGACTCTATGTAGTCCAAGTGGAAGATGGTATCAGACGTCGAGGATCTTCTGTCGGCGTTCCATACTGGGACTGGACGCAGTCTATGAGTTCTCTCCCAGATCTTGCCAGCCTTACAACATATACTGACCCCGAAACTAACGAGAGGGTCCCAAACCCATTCCATAAAGGCCAAATACCTATGTTAGGAACGGAAACGTCAAGAGACATCCAACAATCTCTATTTGAACAACCAGAGTTTGGTCACCACACTAAGCTGTTTGAAGAAGTCTTATTTGCTTTAGAACAGGACAACTTTTGTGACTTTGCTGTTCAGTTTGAAATCAGTCATAATCTCGTCCATGCCCTGGTAGGAGGAACCCGGCCATATTCTATGTCATCACTGCACTTTACCTCTTATGATCCACTTTTTTTCCTCCATCATTCCAATGTTGATCGGCTGTGGGCTATCTGGCAGAAGCTTCAACTCATCAGGAAAAAACCCTACAAGGCATACTGTGCCAACTCTGACGTCCATCAGTCCTTAAAGCCATTTGGCTTCCCTGCTCCATTGAACTCAAATTCTAAGACATTTGAACATGCTGTACCAACAAGTGTTTACGACTACGAAAATGAACTAGGATATACCTATGATACTCTAGAATATGGTGGCATGACCGTGGAACAATTGGAAACATACCTGGAAAAGCGCCAGGAGCAAGACCGATATTTCGCAGCGTTCCAACTTCAAGGAATTAAAACTTCAGCAATGGTTGATTTCAAAATTTGCAAATCCGACGATAGCTGCGGAGAGAGTGCTGGTCAATTTGCGGTTCTAGGAGGTCCATATGAAATGGCATGGAGGTACGACAGACCGTACAGATATGAAATCACAGGAGCTCTTAACGCATTGGGTTTGACACGAGACAGCGATTTCACAGTTAAAGTAACCGTCACTGACGTCAATGGAACTTCCCTTAGCTCTAGCCTGATACCAGTGCCTTCAATTACCTTTTCTCCAAAAGCAGGTATTTGATCATTTTTGTTTGTTAATAGTCATTATGAGCTCATACATCTGTTAATAATTACCATACATAGAAACAGCAAATATACGATCAATGATCCTGTTAGAGGTGAAAATTTTGGAATTTCATAATTTATTAGACGTTATATTTTTGGAAATACAAAGTCAGAAAACAGACAAAACTTGGGCAGATTATGTTAACTAATGTTTTTGTCCGGCTTTATCGCCAAAATAAAATTCGTTCAGACCAACTCTGGTAGATTACAAAGAGAAATTCTAAACCCATCATTGTGTTGCATATAGGTCCGAATATTATGAATCTATATATTTCTTAAAAGCTTAGATACTGAGGATTAAAAATATGTAACTATGGTTAGGGTTCAAAATTTAATTTCTGTCGACAGAAAATACAGTGGTGTTTGGTGTTTTGTTTTTTCAAAATATAATTGCTATAACACTACATAATAAAGTTTATTTAGTATGATCGTCCTGGAACAAAAAAAAAAAAAACGTGCTTCATTTGTTGTTTTTTATCAAATTTTTTCGTAGAACACCATAGGGCCTATCTATCGATTGATTTGTCAGTTTTTTTTGTTTAATGCACATCTTACTTCATTCACCATCGGTACTACACCTCAAAATATGACACAAAGGCTAGTTTGTTACGATAATGCTATAATCTCTAACACCTTGTCAATAATACTTTACTATGCTCACTCATATAACTAAATTCAGAGCTAAAATTTAACTATTTGTTATTGGAATTTTTTGTTAGTAGTTATTTGCTCTTGTAAGCTTTGAATTTTAAAACAACATAAAGTTGTATTTAATGTGTCTACCTTAAGCCCAGGGGTCTTGGGAAACCTAATGGTAGGAATTACATTTTCGTGTAGAAATCTTTTGAATAGTGTCACAACTGTTTATTCCTGAAGCCAAATTTATCATGATGTAGTATCGTGTATTAAGTCTAATATATTTCCATTAACAGATCCACATGTTATTGATGGCGATGTTGTCATTGTAAGAAAAGATGTATCACGTATCACAGCAGAAGAAAGTGCTGCTCTCCGAGTAGCACTGCAAGCTGTGGAAGATGACTCGTCAGCTTCCGGCTTCCAAACAATTGCAGGCTTTCATGGTATCCCAACAATCTGTCCAAGTCCTGACGCAGCGGTAAAATTCTCATGCTGTGCCCATGGTATGCCCATATTTGCCCATTGGCATCGCCTCTATACAGTCCAATTCGAAAATGCTTTGAGGCGACAGGGCTATACGGGCGCACTTCCCTACTGGGATTGGGCATCGCCAATATCTAGCCTTCCAGCGCTGGTCACTGACGAAACTTACACAAATCCACGTTCTGGGGACGATCAGCCGAATCCTTGGTTCGGTTCTACTATCCATGCAGCTGGTGATGTTGAAACCAAACGAGCTCCTCGGCAAGAACTATTCGAGCAGCCTAAATTTGGGGAATTCACGTCTCTCGGACGGCAGATGCTTTTGGCATTCGAACAAGATGATTTCTGTAACTTTGCAGTACAATTTGAAGTCACACACAATGCCATTCACGCTTTAGTAGGAGGCAGTGAAGAGTACTCTATGGCGTCCCTAAGGTATACCACATTTGATCCTATCTTTTTCTTGCACCACTCGAGTGTTGATAGATACTGGGCTATCTGGCAAGAGTTACAACACTTCCGGGGGAAACCGCACAACAAAGCCAACTGTGCTCTTCAGCAAATGAGGGGCCCATTGATGCCATTTAACCAGGCAGCAGATGTTAATCCCGATGATGTAACCAGAGGAAATTCGATACCCTTTCGAGTTTTTGATTATAAGAATATCTTTGGCTATAAGTACGATAATTTAGAATATAATGGCCTATCGATTTCACAGTTATCTCACGAAATCGAGAGCCGACAATCCCATAGTCGTGTTTTTGCAAACTTTATGTTACATGGTATCGGAAAGTCTGCCCTCGTAAAGTTTTATATCTGTTTATCTGATTCTGATTGTGATCATTATGCTGGGGAGTTCTATATCCTTGGAGACTCTGCAGAGATGGCATGGAGGTATGACAGAGTGTATCAGTACGAAATAACAGAACAGTTGGCAGCATTGAACTTGAGATTTGGTGACAGGTTCTTTGTTAAAGATGTTATTGTTGATCTGAATGGTAATGAAATCCCATCCGATACATTCCCAACACCAACAGTTGCGTACGTTCCGGCTAGAGGTTTGTATTCACTCAGGCGCATTTTCACTGTGCCATTTGTAGTAATGACTTAAAGGGAGTTCACTGATTTTCAGCACTTTGGTAGCTCGATTAAAACAAGTATGAAACAGTCGGCCAAGAAAAATCCTAAAATAAGGAAAATCCCCGGAAAATGTTTATACCAATTGCACTGTGAAAATGCACATTATAAAGCTAATGTCTTATAAATCTCAATATTGCGCCCTAATATTAGTATTTCGTTTTCCGAAACTTTTTCGGAAAGATTGAATATCCCGGATTATAAATCAGTACACTTGGTCAAGAACTAGCAATCATTTTATATTTATTCCAAACGGAATTAATACCGACAGAAATCTGTAAGGGCTTATATGTAATAATGAAACATACAAAGATTAGATATCGGTTCATTCTACGTTTGGCCTCACAGCTGGAATACCAAAGGTTTATTCAGTGTGGTATAATATTCTGACACATTTGCTGCCCATCGCCTTGTGTTAAATAAAACATAGTGCAGATCCTATTTCTTTGACGGATGCTATCTATCCCACGTACCATATAAATGGCTTTAATACATGCTCGCTGGGTTAATAAATTAAAGGCTTCCATTGAACTGATCGCCCTCTGGATAACGGTAGTTTGTTTGAAGAGACACAATGCTCTCTTTACTTAGCACTGGAGGAAAACGAACTTTCCAGCATTATGGAAACGCTTCACATCTTGGTTGTGCTAGTGTCAAGTATTGTTGGAATACACAGCCGTCATATGAAATGAAATACTCTTAAGCATGGCGTAAAACACAAATCACTACATCATTAAACTGCTTAAAAATGAATTCTGTATTAGAAGTTGCTGTTTTAAACGTTTTACTCTTTGCTCAGTTTGTTTCACCAGCGATCTACTTTTATTTGTTGGTGTTTTGTTGCTGATACGATATGCTTTTTATTATTTAAGGAATCTACGGTGCTGAGGAAGAGTACATCGAGACTATTACCGCTGCTAGTAGAATCCGCAAGAGTCTAGAATCATTAACCATTGGAGAAACAGAAAGTATACGTAATGCATTTTTACGTCTACAGAAAGACAAAACTAGAGGATATGAATATATAGCCGGTTTCCACGGCCTACCCGCCAAGTGTCCATCTCTTGAAAACCCCCAGTATGCCTGTTGTATGCACGGAATGCCCATGTTTCCTCACTGGCATAGATTATACGTCCTACAAGTGGAGAATGCTTTGCTGGAGATTGGCTCGTCCGTTGCCGTACCTTACTGGGACTGGACTAAGAGAATCGATAGACTACCAAGTTTAGTAAGCGACGCTACATTTTACAATTCACGTTCATTACGTCTTGATCCGAATCCATTCTTCAGGGGGGAAATTAGTTTTGAAAACGCTTTTACAACAAGAGACCCACAAGCAGAGTTGTTTAATAATGATTATTTGTACAACCAAATCCTGTTGGCCTTCGAAGAGGAAGACTTTTGTGATTTCGAGGTGCAGTTTGAAATCGCCCACAACTCTATTCACGCTTTGATTGGAGGTAGAGATGCGTATTCATTAGCGACTCTTGATTATACTGCCTATGATCCGATTTTCTTCATACATCACTCCAATGTCGACAGGTTATGGGCTATTTGGCAAGAGTTGCAAAGGTACAGGAAGAAACCATACAACACAGCATACTGTGCATTACCACTGATGCAAGCCCCAATTAAACCATTTAGTTATAACAAAACCATTAACCAAGACTGGATGACCCGAGCATACAGCCGCCCACAGGACGCATTTGACTACCAGAATCATTTCCACTACAAGTACGACACATTGGAATTTAATGGGATGAGCATTCCAAAATTGAAAAATCTCATTGATGCAAGAAAATCGCAGGACCGGGTATTTGCCGGCTTTTTGTTACACGGAATCCAAACCTCTGCTAATGTCAGAATTTATATCTGTCTTCCATCAAATGGCCATGATGATTGTAGCCACTATGCTGGCATTTTCTCAGTTTTAGGAGGCGAAAAAGAAATGCCATGGGCTTTTGATCGTCTTTATAAATATGATATCACAGCAGCTCTCCGAGACCTGGGGCTCACAGCCGAAAGTAATTTTGATGTTTCCATTGAGGTGATTGCCCGCAACGGCTCTAGTCTTTCGTCTGAAATGTTCCCTCGACCAACCATTGTGTACCAGCCAGGTACTGCCTGTAAGTAAACAAAAGCATGAACATTTGGTATATTTTAGTATGGTATTTTGTTCTTTGCTTTTTGTTCCTGAAGCACTCTTAGTTTGAAAAACTACAGTTTTAATTAATCTCTAACTAGAAATGTATAAAAGTGAGACACACAGAAACCCTTTTCACTCAAGTAATTTAGTCACATTTTTACAACTTCCGACTGAAAAACCAATTGTATAATATTAGCAATTTTAAAATCGACCAAATGGTAGATTTCAATGATAATTAGCGCCCACACATGTAACCCTTGTGAAATTTAGGTAGAGCTCGATGTAAATCACATGGGCTGTTTGATCTTTTGAATGTATGATGATATAAGATTTAATGTCAAGTGGTTCATATATAAATTAAGATGTATATGTGTACCTTAACCGAAATACAATATATTCTTTCAACAGCATCCAGTCATAAAGATGACAGTCACACCAACACTCAATTGCTGGAGAGAAAGAGTATTGAATCATTAACAGACAGTGAAACCGGATCTCTCATGAGGGCATTCAGATCGGTAATGGCAGATTCTTCGGCTGATGGTTATCAATCCATCGCTTCTTTCCATGCTTTACCACCGCTATGTCCCAGTCCTGCTGCATCTCAGCGATTTGCTTGCTGTGTTCACGGTATGGCGACTTTCCCACAATGGCACAGAATATATGTTGTACAATTGGAAGATGCATTACGCCGCCAAGGATCAACTGTTGGTATGCCATATTGGGACTGGACCCATCCTTCAACAGCTCTTCCGCATATATTTACAGATGATAACTTCAATGATCCTACCACTGGTGAATCATTCAGCAATCCCCTGAAAAATGTTCCCATTGCCTTTGAGAAATCAGTGGTTGAGCGAGAAGTTGTGGCTGATTTATTCGAACAGCCAAGTGGCGGCGAACACACCTGGCTATATAACCAGGTTATGTTAGCTTTGGAACAAACGAACTACTGTGACTTTGAAGTACAATTTGAAATTGCCCACAACGCTATCCATGCGTGGGTTGGTGGTTCTAAAGAGCATTCACTCGGTCATCTACATTATGCTTCATACGATCCTATTTTCTTTTTCCATCACTCGAATGCTGATAGAATCTGGGCGATTTGGCAAGAACTACAGAGATATCGAGGCTTAGGTGGATCTGAGGCAAATTGTGCACTGGAGTTGATGAGAGAACCGTTAAGACCATTCAGTTTCGGCGCCCCTTGGAATTTAAATCCACTTACGAAGAGGTATTCAAGACCTGCTGACACATTTGACTACGAGAATCATTTCCATTATCATTACGAACATCTTGAAATTGGAGGGTTGACAGTTCCCGATCTAGACAGACAAATTAAGCATCAGCAGGAGGAAGACAGAGTTTTCGCTGGGTTTCTGTTGGGAGGATTTGGAACTTCAGCTGTTGTCAGTTTCCAAGTTTGTGACCCAACAGATGCTTGCACTGCGGGTGGATCATTCAGTGTTCTTGGGGGTTCAAGAGAAATGCCCTGGGCATTTGATCGACTTTACAAATATGACATCACTGATGCAGTAAGAAGACTTGGGGCAAGAAACGATGATGCTTTAATTGTGAATATCAACGTAGTTGCAATTAATGGTACAGTCATTCACAAAAGCATTCTCAGAACGCCAACGGTGTTCTTCGTACCAGGAAGAGGTAAATAAATCTTATGGGTATCCTGTCTGTTAGGGATACAATTTAAATCTAATACGCATATAATGTCAAAATAACTCACATCAATGATTCACCCATTGGATCGGTGAATACAAAAAAAGGCATTGCATAAGGCTATGCCTCTGATAAATTAATGTCAGTACCAAACTCAACTTTCCAGATAATAACTTAATTCTGTTGAAACTATTTATCCCCGCATTTTAGGGTTAGTTTATTCCATTAATGCTCATGTGTTGACAGTATTTACTTAAGTTATAATAGAGCTATGTTATTTGATTGCAGACAGTATTGCTGATGCTCACACCGCGCCTAATAGAGTTCGTCACAATATTAACGATTTAAATGCCCGTGATGTTAACAGTGTAATGGCCGCTCTAACAGAACTCAAAGAAGACCAGTCTGCAGATGGCTTTGCTTCAATAGCTGCTTTCCATGGATCCCCTGCTAAATGTAAATCTGCTTCTGGAAAACCGATGGCCTGTTGTATTCACGGAATGGCATCGTTTCCACATTGGCATAGATTATATACGGTACAATTTGAAGACGCACTTCGAAGACATGGTTCCAGTATTGCTCTACCTTACTGGGATTGGACCGCTGATGCAAAAATACCTTCTCTAGTCAAAACGCCTAACTATTACGATGCATGGTCAGACACCGTTTTGGAAAATCCATTCCTTCGTGGAAGAATTGAACACGAGAACACATACACGGCACGAAATATTCAACCAGAACTTACTGAGGTTGGACCAGATGGACATAATGCACTTTATGAGAGCGTCCTATTAGCGTTTGAACAAGAAGATTATTGTGACTTTGAAGTTCAGTTTGAAGTATCCCACAACGCTATTCATTATTTAGTTGGTGGAAGGCACGAATACGCAATGTCATCCTTATCTTACACTGCCTACGATCCGATCTTCTTCCTCCATCATTCTCAGGTCGACCGTCTATGGGCTATATGGCAGGCATTACAAAAGCACAGGAAACAGCCATACAACAAGGCATACTGTGCTGCTGAGCAAATGACCAAACCCATGAGGCCTTTCAGCTTTGACGAGAATTTTAACCTTAATTCTGTTACAAGATCTCACGCACGACCTGATTCAGTTTTTGACTATGAAAATTTGGGCTATACCTACGACGAACTGAAATTTAATCAAGAAAACATTGAACAATTGGCTGAAACAATTGAGAGGAGAAAACAGAGTGACAGAGTGTTTGCAAACTTTTTGCTCCACGGAATAGCCACATCTGCCGATGTCCATTTCTCAGTGTGTCTCAGGCAAGGCGTTTGCGAGAAAGCTGGCCTTTTCTTTATTCTAGGAAGTGATTTGGAGATGCCTTGGGCGTTTGATAGAGCCTTCAAATATGATATTACGGCTGCTTTGAATAAATTAGGAGCAGCTCTGGATGAGGATAGATTCTACCTGGAAGTGACTGTTACTGCTGTTAATGGCACTGAGCTCCCAAGCGGCGTGATACCTTCACCAACCCTTTCATACGTGCCAGCTTCTGGTAAGCCGATTTATTTTATATTTCCTCACAATAACATCGAGTCCTGTCATAGATTTATATAGATAAAAACACAATTAGCTGGGTTTTTGGTTGCTGTGATAAAATTAACGAGGCTTTGGTTCCATACCCATCCTCCCCAAAACATGGAAACGTCGCGACTTGAGGAAATACCGAATGACATAAAAAAAAATGGTAATACTTTTCATTTATTATCAAGGACACAACTTTAGAGGAAAAAAATATCATCATGGTAACAACAACAGTTACCCCTGTTGAAATATTAATGAAACTCTTAATAACAGATCTGTCCGTTTTCCAACGACTGCTTGTCTGAAAATGTGCAGATTGTTCCATAGTCGTTTGTGGCAGGTGACTAGTTTGGTGTAATGAGTTTAATTTAAATATTTTTTTAGCTATTGTTATAACATGGATTTATTTGATAATTTCAGCTGCTGTTCAGAGAGCAGATGATAACCTAGTTGGAGCCCCTGGAATACGGAAGAATGTTGACGATCTCTCTTCATCTGAAATCGAGAATCTCAGAGATGCCCTCAGACAGGTACAAGCAGACAAATCAGAGCGAGGGTTCCAAGCTCTGGCTGCTTACCACGGATTGCCCGCTCAATGCCGTACTCCTGATGATAGCGACACAATGGCATGTTGTGTTCACGGAATGCCTAGCTTTCCACATTGGCACCGATTATACACCAAACAAATGGAAGACGCTCTTGCTCTTAAAGGAGCACGTATCGGAATCCCATACTGGGACTGGACACAGCCATTCACAAGTCTACCACACCTGGTCACCAGTACAGATAACAATCCATTCCTTCAGGGAGACGTGACTTTCAAAAATGAACACACATCCCGAGACCCAGTTCCTAATCTTTTCAAAGACCCGGAGTTCGGAGAAAAATCATTCTTTTATCGCCAAGTTTTGTATGCCCTAGAGCAGACCGATTTTTGCGACTTCGAAATCCAATTTGAAGTTTCCCATAATGCCATTCACTCGTGGGTTGGAGGTGATTCTCCTTACTCTATGTCAACACTTCATTACACCTCATATGATCCCTTGTTCTACTTACATCATTCCAATACTGACAGGCTGTGGGCCATTTGGCAAGCTTTGCAGAAATACAGAGGTTTACCCTATAAAACTGCCAACTGTGCTATTCCCCTGCTACGAAGACCGCTAAGTCCATTCAGCCGTGAATCAAATTGGAATGCCCTTACGCATACAAATTCCCGACCAATTGATGTTTTCGATTATCAGCGACTTGGCTATCAATACGACAACTTAAGATTTGATGGATTAGATATTCCTCATCTTGAATCAAAATTATCTGCAATCAGACAGAGCGGTAGAGTCTTTGCCGGTTTCTTGCTCAGTGGATTCCAAGCGTCTGCTGATGTGAGATTTGACGTTTGTCTACCATCAGGAGAGTGTAAATTCGCCGGTACATTTGCAGTCCTTGGTGGCGAAAAAGAAATGCCATGGTCATTTGACAGACTGTTTAAATATGAAATTACAGAAGCTTTATCTGCTCTCCGAGCTGATTATCGAAGTGTGTTTACAGTGGAGACGACTATCATCGCAACAAATAAAACAAAACTCTCCAGTAGCCTGATACCAACGCCGACTGTCATTTATGAGCCTGGAACACGTAAGAATTATTTTCTCACAAATGGTTGTGTGGCTATACTAATCTTTGTATGTATTGTTGGAGGCTGGATGTGAAGGTATTTAATTGTAAACTTAAGTGACATTTTTTCAAGAAATTTGATGTTGTATACAAAATACAAAGCAATTATGCCATTAAAAGGTAGCATTGTTATTGAAAATTTTTATAGAAAATTGAAACAATCATAAAACGATTTTTAACAAACCACGAAATGTCTGGTTTATTTTCATAGGAGTGTCTTCTGTGGCATCTGCAGCTCAATCGAAAAGCGACTCACTCCTCAGAAAAGAGCTCGGCAAACTTACTTTGGATGAGGCTAAAAATCTTCGAGAGGCTCTTTTCCAGATGATGAATGACGAAGGTAACAATGGCTTTGGACACATTGCCACATTCCATGGAGCACCGGGAAAGTGTCCCCAGGGGGCTTCCGAGAACACATTCTCATGCTGTATTCACGGAATGCCAGCGTTTCCAGCATGGCATAGATTGTTTGTTGTCCAAGCTGAACAGGCACTTCAGGCGCATGGGGCCACGGTTGGAATTCCATACTGGGACTGGACACAAGATATGAAATCGCTTCCAAACTTTGTCAGCCAAGCTGAAAATAACCCATGGCATCGTGGTTTCATAAGTTTTGAGAACGTTTACACAACTAGAACAGTTGACCCTAGATTATTTGACCCGCCAAGACTTTCCGGTCATAACTTCTTACACCACAACGTCCTACTGAGTCTGGAGGAAAATGATTATTGCGATTTTGAGGTTCAGTTTGAAATATTTCACAACACCATTCATGCATGGGTTGGTGGACACGATGAACATTCCTTATCTACTTTAGAATTCTCAGCATTTGATCCACTTTTCTTAATCCACCATTCTAACATGGACAGGTTATGGATCATCTGGCAGGAGCTCCAAAAACTAAGAGGAAAGCCTTATAGCTCTGCGAATTGCGCAGGACGAAGCATGTCCCAACCAATGCAACCATTCTATTTCAACGACTTCAATTCGAATGACCTCACACGAGAGCACAGCCGACCGATCAGCACGTTTGATCACCATGTCTTTGGTTATGAATACGATAATCTGGGACTGAACGGTTTGTCTATTTCTCAATTACAGGAATATATTGACAATATCCGACAGTATGACAGAGTATTTATTGGTTTCAATACACATGGCTTTTACGCTTCTGCTAATGTTGACTTCTATGTTTGCCGAAACTCCGATACAGACTGTGATAATTATGCTGGGTCGTTCTCTGTTCTGGGTGGTCCGACTGAAATGCCGTGGGCGTTCGAAAGACCGTTCAAGTACGAAGTGACTGACGTCTTCGACAAACTATCCTATTCCTACACAGACGAAATACGAGTCCGAACAGTGGTAAAGGCTCCAAATGGGACAGCAGTAGACGCTCATTTTGCACAACCTGTTGTTGTTTCTCGCCCAGCGCGTTCGGATAATGATGTTTACGTAATCGGTTTGGGAAAAAACATAACCCCAGCCAGCAAGATTGTGGCAAAGAGAGGAACAAAAATCATTTTCAATCATTACAATGACGAAAACGTAAACCGAAAATATGTGATGGACTTGAACAGCTACACACCCTTTTATAGATGCGACGTGCCAGAATTCGGATTCCAGACCTACAATTTCGACCAGGTATACGAGCCAGCACCTGGAACATATTACTTCACCGCTGCTGATAAAGCATTGTGTAACGCTGGAGCAAAACTCATCCTGGAGATTGCAGAATAATAGACAACATTCTAAGGTAAGCGGCAAATGTCACTATCTCTGAATGTGGTTATAGAGGATCCATTCTCCGTCGTGGGTGAATTTAAGGCACCAGATATTAGCTTGAAGTGTGAAAAGGTAATGTATCTTCGAACTAATCATGTTAATCTTTAAATGACGTTGGCCCACTGATAAATGCGATAAAAAGACAATTGATATGGAAATCCACGATTCTGCACACAACAGAATGAAATAACAGCCGTTAAACATTCTGATGACATGGGTGTGGTGAAGGGCATAATCTATAATTGTTATTATCTGTGTTAATATATGTGTCTTATATGTATGTTACAGATATCATGGTGAGAAACGTTGTGAGCCCAGCTGTTAGGTTCAACGGTAACTCAATGTAAACGGGTATATTGGTAAACAAGAATCAAAAGCAGATGCCAAAATGTTGGAAGGTGGGATGGCATAGATGAGAAGCAACGAGCTGCTGACCTTTCCATATCAGCTGTAAAGAAAGATTGTTAAAAGCTAAACATTTGTGTATCATTTCTTTAATAAAAGTAATTTATAAAACTTAATTTTATTCAGAATATCAATGCTTTGTTATGACTTGACAGGACATTTTACCAGTAAAACGCATTAAATCAATTAGATTGAGAGATAATTTCGGATTTTTTGTCATTAAAGTTTACTACACAAATGCATTATATTGTGCTTATCTTGTTTCGCTCTATTTCAACAACAGCAAAATCATTTCTGGCTGTGGGCTATGATTAGTTTGAAGATTGACACTTCTCCAAATATAATTCATATTTGCATCGCCTACAAAAGTCTTTTCGTTATTTGAGATAACACTTTCTATATATACCCGTTCAGACAATTTTACAGACTAAGACTGAACTAGATCCAGGTACCGGGTATTGTCAATGTAGTATGTATTGTATTGTATTGGCGATACCTCTGGTTTCACTTTCTCTTGACGTGGTTAATTGGGTTTTATACTTTTCGCTCACAAGATGGCGAGCCAACCCACTGAGTCAAGACCCCCCC
>JAVFBW010153169.1:0-12102 GCA_034783835.1 Mopalia ciliata
AAGTCTTCTTTTTTTTTTTTAAACTGGTATATCTTGATAGCAAACAAGATTTTTGCAATGTTTTTCTGTCATGCAAGCATTTGTATCAGTTTTATTTAATACCTGTATCTACTGTTTTTTACAACATCTGAAAAAGAAGTGAAAAAGAAAACTAATAGTTACCATTTGATGACAGGGTTTTCTCTAAAATCATCCACATCCTTCATTTCCCAGTCTGTGTCATTCAAACAGTGAACAACCAACTCTGAGCTGTTAAACAGAAAACAGATTTGTTAAAATTTACCCTACTTATTACAATGAACAAGAAGCCTATAGCCACCCCTGGAAAAAATGTAAAATTTCTTGTGACAACAGATTTTCAGGTTAAAAATTCCTCACCAGATTCTATACAAGGCGAATATGGTTAACAAAAAGTCTTAAACATCATGTGCTAGGCCTATATGTTTAGCTTTTAACCGGTTGATCTCGCTATTGGAGTGGGTTTAATAAAAAAAATATTTTTGATTTTTTTATTTTTAATTTTTCTCACCACACATGCCCACTACCCAAAGTTTTTTTATTGTTGATAAATGGGGTTAATACAGAAATAAGTTTCATTTGAAAACATTGAGGCCTTTCAATCTTCCTGTAAAAACTCTTAAAAAAGTACTCCAAATAAATATTTTGGAAAATTTTAACTTTAAAATATATATAACGAGTTGAGTACTTGACATGAATTGCCAAATAACTGCTCATAATCACATTATATCAGCAAAGATCCAAGCACTCCATCTCACATTGACCAAAGAATAATCACATGGGATAACATACATGTATATGTAACTAGGTTTTATGACAATTTTTCTAGAAACATATATGTGATATTAAAATAAAATCACACATTTGTCAGGACTATTAAACAACAAGAGCTTATAAAAATTTTGGAACCAAATGGCAGACACCATCTGGTTGCTATGACTAAAACAACTGTCATTCTTTACTTGGTTTTATAGCGGGGCATCTTATTTTAAAAGTGCTTCTTTGAGCCAGTAGTTAGCATAATCAATTATTAACACGTTATCACGTTTATACGTTATTGGTCCCTTCATCCTTTGTTTTTAATTGCTTTTTGTTGCCCCTTAGCTCTTAGGGCAAAAGGCTAAAAGGAAGCATACCTCCTAAGCCTTCGTTCCAAGGGCAGTAAATCTGGTTTAAATACCTGAATGACAGAATGACTGATAGAACAGGTTAACTATATGGATAAGAAAAATATGCTTATTCTATTAAAGGTTAGAACATTGTCCATATGACCTTCTATGGTTAGACATGTGGGTTTTGGGACTGGTTCAATTAAGTTATCACATTATACTATTTATTGGTTTCCTGAATGGCCCTCGTAGCAGTTGGTGGACAAACATTCATGACATGCATTGATATGTGCCAGAACAACATAAGAGCTGTGAGGGCCTTGAATTCCCTGTCCTAAACAGTACCAGATTATTCAGATCTATCTTGTTTAGCTATAGAAAAATTTCAACTGTCACAAACTCATTTTATACCTTATTATTGCCACATTTATTCATAACATTGTTCATCTCACTTAACACCAGATAAGGAGAAATTAATTCTGTCATTTCCATATTCATACCTTTAATAACGGCTCCCAATATCAGGCTTAAGGCAATCCTCAATCTAAAACGTTATTTATTAATGTAGAGAGTGTGTTATTACATCGGTATAATTCAGATTTTAACCCAAACGTCAACTTTCTGATATATCGCTTATATTAACACTTAAATATTCTGTACTTGTTTGATCCACTCATTCTATTTGATGGACGCGTGATCAGTGGATGAATTAGGACACTAATTTTTAGCCTGATGAGTGAAGAAAACCACTCTTTATGAGACTCTGAAATTTCTCTGGTTTGCTTGATTAGGGTTCAACACCACCCTCCAACCAAATGACAGCTTTTGAGCCTGATAAGTGAAGATGTTTGTTTGGGGTTAAATGTCGTACTCAAGGGTATTTCAGTTATATGATGACGTACCAGCCAAGTGGGTGATGGAAACCTGTGTAAGCACAACATTACTCAGAACCCATAGGAGCACAAAACCCCAATCTAGCATCTAAATGATCCCTTAAGCCCAATTAAGTAGTGCGGCTGCTAACACTTGTAGGTATTTACATCTGAAGATTAACAAGTGAACAATGTTCTTACAACAAGGTTCATTTCAAGATAGTCAGGCTGCATTACATTTACCGCTATATGATCATGAAGAATAAGATAATCAGGATAGTTCTTAGACAAATTTCCCAGGCTCATATCCCAAATTCTTCAGACCATAATCAGGGTTCTCAATCTGCTTTTAGCTTGATTTTAACAATAATTGATGAAAATAGTAATATATTGACATAAAATTGGGCTTCAAATAGTTTGGGCGAGCATACATTTTTCTACCCAAAACTCCTCACCTCTGGATACTGCCCTGATAATGTAATCTCCAAATCACCCTAAATTCTGTTCGACCAATCTTAACTTCTTTGTTTGTTGTGACAATATTACAGCATATATTCAAACGAATTTATCCTATCTGACATATGTTGATGCTTTCTAACTGAAAAAAAAAAAATCATCTTTTGCTTCCAAAGCAGTAATTTTATAGACAAATTTGATGGTAGTTAACAAGGATGGATATCTTTAATCATTTTAATCAATTTTATTACTTTTGAGGTGAATATTTTGCATACGTTCAGATGGCTCATAATCAACATTAAAATTATATCAATTTGTATGAGTTAAAGAGATTATCCTACCAGCTACTAGACTCAAATGCCAAAATCTTTTAGATGAATTTTCCCAAGTCCTGTTGGAATGGCTATAGTAGTTTACATGTAACTTAATTGAAATAATCACGTGGAGATGAAGTAGGTGAATATAAGTGCCTGTCTGGAAACTCCTACTAACAAGGAGCCTTTAGATTGACACTAAGTGAACCGTAAAAAAATGAGAATAACAGAATACTTTTAAGTCATTGTCTAATAACTTCTTTGATCTTAAATTCTTTGATTAGGGATTTCTTTGATGTTTTATTTTAACTTGTTTCCAATGTCGCAATCCCATTCTAAATTGATAGCAAACCCTCATTAAATAGAGTTTTTGTTGTTATTATATACATCACAAGGGAAGTATTTTTAATGTAAAGGCAAATTTAAAAAAAAAGAAGCCCTCATGGGATGCCAAAGATAAATCCTCTATTACACTAACATGTACATGATCCCCATGGTAACAACAGAGACACTCAAATTAATCAATTACATTTAAATATACGGGATCACCATGGTAACAACAAAGACCCTCAATTGCATTTAAATGTACATATCAGATCACCATGTGACCACAAAGGCCCTCAATTGCATTTAAATGTACGTCATCACCATAGTAACAACAGAGACCCTCATTTGCATTTAAATGTACGTGATTACCATAGTAACAACAGAGACCCTCAATTGCATTTAAATGTGCATGATCACCATGTGACCACAAAGACCCTCAATTGCATTTAAATGTACGTGATCACCATGGTAACAACAGAGACCCTCAATTACATTTAAATGTATGTGATCACCATGGTAACAACAGAGACCTTCAACTGCATTTAAATGTACATAATCACCGTGTGACAACAGAGACCCTCAATTACATTTAAATGTACGTGATCACCATGGTAACAATAGAGACCCTCAATTACATTTAAATGTATGTGATCACCGTGGTAACAACAGAGACCCTCAATTACATTTAAATGTACATAATCACCATGGTAACAACAGAGATCCTCAATTACATTTAAATATACGTGATCACCATGGTAACAACAGAGACCCTCAATTACATGATCACCATGGTAACAACAAAGACCCTTAATTACATATAAATCTACATGATCACCATGGTAACAACAGACATGTCAAACTGTGGTATGCTGCATGTCATCTTCAAAAATGGTAAAAGCATAATAGCAAAAGCCACACCTCCTGACAATGAATGTGCCTACTAAGATTCATAAAGATATGACTTATAACAGTTTTCAAGTTCTCTAGCTAGAACTCGGCATCAAAAACAAAACAAATTGCTGCTATTTACCAATAAGTCAAATTTTGTGTCCATGTAAATAAAAACAACATAAAACAACGTGAGTAGCTAGCAGATCCTCAATTGAAGACATAATTTGGACAAATATGCTTATTATTCCAATCAAAGAGCATTTTCCTACTTCAGTGTAACAACAGTCTTTTGACTTCAAAGGCTACAATTTATGGTGCTTATTACCATATTTTGTTTGGGCAAGTTAGTGGAAAACAATCCTGAAAGCAAAAAAGGAGTGTGATGAAGCAAACAGTTTACTTTGAAGACAATCTGTTAACTTATTTTCAAGATACATTTACACTGAGGTACATGATATTTTTTTTAAATAACAGCCATAATTGCAGCAGGAGTGACCTTCAACTAAAATATGAATTTAAACTGTGAATTTGTTTTTACATTCCATATTCTGACCAAATACATGAGTGAATAACCAGAGAAAACTATTTTCAAAGTGTCTATGGCTGTGATATTGTTTCACTTTGGTATAATTTCATCCTTGGTCTTAATAAAATAAAACTAAATTCCTAGTTCATTGTTTAATATGTTGTAAAATTATGAAAGTTCACAAAAACATGAAACAGCCATGCTGTTGACAGAATTTGGTGAAATGCAATCCCATCCATTGTCTTAATAAGAAGAAGCTATATTTCAAGATAATCAGTGAATTTGTTTTGGTGAAATGCTATCCCATCTGGTGTTTAATGGGAAGAAGCTTAATTCCAAGTTTGAAGTTAATCCATTAACATGTTCTCAAGTCATCATGTTCACAAAGCAGACAGGCATGAATATCATAAATTATGCCATAACGGTCATTTTGTTTTACAGGAGTTGGCTGAATGCAATCCATACCATCCGTCCTATCTACAAGAGGAGCTACATTGTACTCCTCAAACAAATGATGTTTAAAGTTAATCGGAAACTTTGTTTTCAAACTAGCGTGTTAACAAGTATTCTTGACTGATGAAAGGACACAGAGTAGTTTATTAAATTCCTAACCCTATCTTTTATAATAACATGTGACAATAGTGGTTAAACCATTATGGCATTTGTTGATGGTATATGTGCCTACGAAGATTAATAAAGTTAGGCCTAACATTTTTACGAGTTCAGCTCCAGGAAATACATCCAGATGGACCAATAAATGCTGGCCATTCCACATAAGACTGATTTTTATTAGGAGTATAATAGAAAAAAGACAGTGAAGTTAAGTACTGTTGAGAAGATCAATCTTTCTTTTTGGTGGCCAAAAGGTCATTCAAAATGTTGCCAGTTACATTTGATAATAACCACCAATACCTATAACCTGACGAAAAATCTGTTTGCTATAACCATGACTTAATAAATAAAAAAAAAAAAAAAACCTTATAACAAGCTGATCAATTATCTTTAGAAAAGAAAAAGAAAAAGACTTTTGTATAGTAGCCCCTTGATTTGGGTGACACAAATATAGGATAATGAATTACTAAGTGTAGTAAGTCCTATTTTACCGTTAATTGTTGTAATTTGTTGGCTAAATGGCAAAACAAAACAAAAATTAAAAAAAATAAAGAAAAGAAGAAAGATTTTATCGATATAAACTTCACAAAAGTCTTTCATTTCCTCCAAAACTCTGCGACTATCTATTTCACAGAGCATTAAAGCCCATTCTACATGAATATCTGGGCTCATTCAACAAATAAAGCTTTGGTATAACATAGCACGGAGCTTCTGACAAAAGTCTGGCATATGACCAGTTTCTTTGCTATGAACAAATAACTAATTCCCATCTAATGATTTGGTTAAGCATTGTCAAGTCCTTAAACCACTTCAACAGATAATCCTGGGCTAGCCAATTAACAGCTAACAAGACACATGTCCAGCAGTACAAAAGTGACTTGCCAGATTTCCTGAATAGTTCTACATTCTCCACTCAGATCTTTTCTTTCGAGCTATGTGGGTCAGAAATCTTTCCTGATCCAATTATGCAAATGTACAGATTTGGAATAATTTGATTGGAGCATATGGAAATAAGCTGAGAGGAAGCATTCACTGTGATTGATATCACTTTCCCAAGGGCATTTCCCTAAGTCTTTACCATTTCAGAGAGCCCGTGTGTGGAAATAACAGTGGCTTTTATCTCAGGATGTGCAATTTCGGATATGACTAGTTAATTGTATTTCTGTTACATCTTGCCAGCAGCCATTCTGTTCCCAGTGAAGCCAAAATGTCTTTGAAAGTGCCACTCTCTTTAAAACCACAAAATAACTGCCAAAATGAAAAATAAATCTGCATCTTTTAAAATCAGGTTAATATAATACCAGCTTACAAATACAGGATTACAAACGATACATAATTTGAGGGAAACCTGTTCTACCCACCTGTGTTAAGGCAATAAAATACTACCAGTAACATTCCTAGATACTTACTAAAAAAGGCTCTTATACCCATTCACTGTCATGAATCAATTAGTAGTCTTTAATATTGAAAATTATGTCTGCCCTAATCCAAAATCTTCAAAAATCATGTTAAACAATATTAGATCCTTCAGGATTTCAGTTAGATGTTCTGCAAAAACTAATAAGCTAAGTTTTTTCAGCCATGGCGATGGCCGGCAAGGCTGTTTTTTGGTTTTGGTTTCAATCAGTTATCTTTAATTAAAAACTAAGTCTGCCCCACTCTAAAAATTATGTTAAACATCATTATATCAATAATTTTTGTGTCATCCAGGATTTCAGTTAGATGTTCTACAAAAACTGTTGAGCTAAGTTTTTTCAGCCATGGCTTAGCCACAAATCAAAAGTATAGTGTCCAAAATAGTCACTTTGGGGGTCGAATTTTTAGTCTCCCTATTTCCAGGATGTTCAAGTTTCTTAAAAAGAGGGTGGCCAATGAGGCAATTTTTTCATTCAAGGTGTCCAAAGGAAGGGTGAACACCCTTCTGCCTAAGCCCTTGAACATAAGGGACTGACACTTTAGCATGTCTTCCCTCACCACATATGCTGTAATCGATATATGTATAATAGGAGCTGTCCAGTTTATAGCTATTATAACAAATGTCAGTCAGCTCAACAAACTGGAAAGATATTCCATTTTGCACTCCAATGTTTCAAATATTTTCTTTCCAGCTATGTGAGGCAGAAATCTAAGTTGATCCAATTATGCAAATTTATATATTTGGTGTAATTTGATTGGAGCATATGGAAATAGGATGAGGAGAAACATTCACTATGATTGATGTCGCTTTCCCTTGGGCATTTCGTAAATTCCTTAGCACTTCAGAATGAATGTGTCAAAACGACAGCAGCTCCTATCTCAAGATGGGGTGACTTTAAGTTTCATTTCCACATCAGCAATATCAGATTGATTTAGTTAATTGCATTTCTTCGCCTCTTGCCTGAAGCGATTTCGCTCCCAATTTAGTAAAAATGTCTTTTGAACTGCCATTTTTTTTACAACCGTCTAACAACTTAGATTCTGCCCAAGTCAGAAATAATGTAGTTAAATTAGGTCAGGTTATTACCAGCATGCCACAGTAGAGCTAGAAAATAAGAAGCCATTTTAGAACAAGTTGCATGGGACTAGTGTCAAGCACCTGTTACTTTTGGAATGAATCGATAAATTAAAGCTGCCAAATGACCTACTAGTTGTCCCTAAATGACAATAATTGATGCAGCTATCGCAAAATAGTCAGTCTGAAAACCTTTTCCTGACACAATAAGGCATACATTCATGTGAGAAAAAATTGCTATTACATAAACACAGAAGACACTACAGGGTGCCAATACTACACAATAATTATATATTTTACATAATTTTACATCTCACCCAACAGGAATCTAGTGCTCACATACCAAGTAGATATAAAATATAAATTTGAAATAGAAAAATGATAAACAAAACAATCAAGTATGAGACAACTCTTGGGAATGATGCTGGGCACTTAGTGTCTTATTGTGCCATTATACAAGACATCTTTTTACATGGCATCCAGTGATTCCATTTGTTTTTGTTTGATTTGTTGTGTGTCATACTTAACAATATTTCACTGAAGGGTGGTGCTAGCCCAATGTGTGAAGGAAATCACCTTTGATGTTGCTGGCAATAAGGACAGACAAAGGGGACAATCCCTTACACTATAGAAAATAAAGACACCCCAAAGAACTCAGCCTCGGGTTGGCTCTTAGCTCTGAATGCAAAAGGGCAACAGGAAGCTCAGCCAAGACCCAGGTGATTAAATTTTGTACCATTCTTATTTTTTTAAAATAATTCATAATACCAAATGTTAGTTTTCGATGAAGATAATATTGATTATTACCAAAAATAATTAAGCCATCATTGTATTAAGAATCCCAGCACTATTACATTCTATTCCATTATAAATTACATCATAAATTATGACAAAGTAGAAGAAAACCTTGTGAGCATAGTTTCTGGTGTGCTTAACTTTCAAAATCTAATGGAAAATGTGATAAAAAGCAACTTTTGTAGTTTTCTCGATCAACATTTACCAAAATACACAATCGAGATGCAGATATTGGTTACTGGTTTAACTATTAAGTGGAAAGTAATAAATGTAATTATTATCCGTCAACCAAAATTTGTTGTGTTCTGATTGGTCAATTTGCAGGGGGATAAAAACCTGTACACCCTGGGAGATTTCGAATGTCACAAGAGTTCACGGGTAATATAAAAACAAACATGGCCGCCTACGCTTCAAATCTTATGTTCTAAATTTAATAAAACGTATCTTTGAAATCGATTTTTGGTTTGCAGAGAAGTACTTCAAAACATATCTGTTTTACAATCGCTCAATTTTAATGACGCTAAAATACCAGAAACGTCTTTGTGCTGGCCATATTTTTGCAGCGTCATCGGCCCTTTCGACGTGCCTGAAAGCTGCATGCGTTGTCATGGCAGCATTAGCTGTCAGGGGAGGTAACTCGGACGGTATACATAGATCATGTCGCCGCAGAATCTATTTTCTTGTGGTTTTTAAGTTAATAAATCGCACATACTATGGCTTGGCGGATAATAAATTCGTTATAGACATTTTCCTCAGGGCGTACGAGTTTGCAGGACGGTCATAAAAGTCTGTACACCCTTCGAAAAATGTCAATAACTAATAATATTCCACTAATAAAGGAATTTATACTAACATTTAATAAATCTTATTTAAAATAGTAACCAAATTTATTACAGTTATCTTTAATGATAATATAAATGTTTATCTATTGCCTGTGATAGGCAGACAGACATTTTGGGAAGAGTGTTAAGATAAAGTAACCTGAAAGTATCTATTGTATTTTTCTTCATAGGTTAACAGTGTAATAAGAAAAGACAGAAAAACCTAAATAAAAAAACAAGATCTTGGAATGTTGGATATAGTTATTATCCAGGTTACACAATAAGCTAGTTGAGAGAGACAGACTGGATTATATCTATAGGTGTTTCTAACAACTTGAGACAAGCAAACAAATGGCACATTGTTCTAGGCTATACTTAACAAACTAACTGACCCTGAATTTCTCATACAAACAAAAGAGCCTATTTTTTTGCTTCTATTTATGCACAGATATTAAAACAAAGTTTGGTAATTGTTTATTTTTCAGATGAGTAGAACTGGTTATAAAGGATTGACATGTACTTGTAACACTTTAGCGACAAACAGCACACATTCCGCTATCCTATCAGACAAACAGACAGACTCAGACACCTTCAGCTTGCACACAGAAATTTTAACTTCACTTCCTTCTCTAAAGGCATTCCATTTTATTTCTTCTCATACTTGTTTTTGCAATGATTGAAACGGCAGGAGACTATTTAAGGGAGTGTTGTTGACTGTTAGGTCGGACGCTGCAGCCTATTTGGTTACGTGACTTTACAATTTAAACGTTTAAATGAACAAATAGAAGAGTAGAATTCACAGCTATCCCATCAACCCAGAGGACAGGAACTGCTGTTGTTCGTATCATGCCCTTTATGTGACAGGATGAGAATTAAAAAAAAGAGATAGAATGTCTTTTGAAAAGTTAAAACTTGGCCCATAATAATCAAAGTCCCTTGGCTATGCAAAATTTAAAATCCTGAAAGTCAAAAGATATTTGACATAAGAATATTTGGAATTGAAAAAATTTTGTTTTATTATTTATACAATGTCTTGGGAAAAGCATTGATTTTCTTTTTTAGAACAAAGAGTTCCTATTGTCTAGTCATGCAATAATGCATGAATAAAATGGTTTTTTTTTCTGTTCTTATTACAGTCAAGAAGAAAGTCTATAGATAAGATATGTCAAAAGTCTGCTCTTATCAATTTAAAGAAACATTTGAAATTTACAAAAAGAACAGGTCAAATGCTATTTAGATTACAAGCTTACTCTCCATTTCAAATGCCAATAAGGAAATAGTTATACAAAAAAAAAATAGCCTTTTAAAATATATTCAACATTACATTCTACATAATATACAAAACAGCATATATACAGAAGCAAAATGTCAAACCCTTAAGAATACTAGACACCTACAGATTTAGTATGGAGGTTTTGAGTGAAGGCTTTATGGCAATAGAGTGAAGGACGTTGCCACTTTATGGTATGGTATACTGCCTATACTTTGACATTGCAGGTTGTTCGTTTTCAGAAAAAAAATAGCTTTAAAATTGGAGCTTTTGTAGATAATAATATTTGCCAATGTTAAAAAGCTATGTACTGTCGAGGCAAAATTATTTATAACACACTTTTTAAAACATGCTTACATCTCTAGATCTTATTAATTCAGAATCCTAGATAAATCTACTGGTTGTGAAGTGCTAATGTAGGAATCTGCCACTGGCACAGTTTTATGATGTAAAGAATAAATCTGATGGCCTGATTAATACTGGGAATTAATCCTCAATTAGATGCACACCAGGTAACCTGTGGAAAGTCCCTTTGTCTCCAGAGCTTCATGACATTAAATGTATCAATCTGTAAGCCCCTGTCATTAAAAAATATATGCTTCTTAAATAGTAAATCCCTGCCTGGCAGTCATCCTTCATACAAATGTAAGCAGCTCAATTCTTCTTGATACCTTGCACAATTATTGATTACATATATAAAAAACAATTTTTATGCATATGTTCAAAACATTTTCACTTATGTAAAAAATATGTTCTCTTTGCCACAAAAAAAAAAAATATATAAATAGATATATATATTTATATATATATATTTTACATATGTAAAATAAAATATTCATTTTAGTAAACTCAACATAACGCCCTTGTGGGGCGCTATATACTTTTAATCTTCATAACCATGATAAGGACAGAAGTGTCGAGCTATGGTATGCAACATGACAAAGGAAGTATGCAAAAAAATAAAAAATTCTGCTTTATAGATCAGATTCAGATGTGAAGAGGGATGGGTGGGACTGGCAGACACCTGGCCATATCACAAATATCAATCACACATAAAAAAATTTAATAAAAAAGGTTAATACATTATAGGAAAAGGCATTATTTAAAGAGAAAGACAACTGTTTTTTTACCTAAACTTATTTTTTTATTGCATATTTTCAAAGACAAACATCTGTATTGGACTTGCATTCAAGTAAGCCTAGCCATTCATTAGTTAATTTAACAGGAGGGACTGATGTCATGGATCGAAAACACAGTGTCACCAGTCAATCTGTTGGCTTATGGATGCATTGGAAGGCATCTGTAACAACACAGCGTATACACAGGCTTGGTCATCCAAGCGCAATGTTAATCTGTTATGTATATATCCAAAATATATCTTTGAGTAACACATACGTTAAGGATGTTTTCAGCTGACACAGGGTTTTAAAAATTTCGTTTTTTAGCACCAGGTTGATATGCACAAGCGGTTGTTTGTTGTTGTTGTTTCGCTTGGGGACAGAACCATCACAATCGAGTTGATTTGTTTAACGTCGTACTCAAGGGTATTTCACTTACATGACGACGGACACAAATACAGAACATCACAAACAAATCTGCT
>JAVFBW010153180.1:0-12102 GCA_034783835.1 Mopalia ciliata
TTTCCCCCCCCCCCCCCCCCCCCCCTGATCTAATTGTCTGGTTACAATAATTTTTGTTTTATTATATCAACCGCATATTTTCTTTAAAATTTGATACCAGATATACGATATCTCTAATTATTGACAAGGCCTAGTGTTACCTTCAGTATTACACGGATTTCCAAATAAGTACGCGGGATCTTTACAAGCATATATACAAATTTAAAAAACATATTTAAATATACATATATAGGTAAGTACAAATAAAGTTATATAACCTTGAAAAGAAAATAAATTAAAAACTCTATCTGCTTTATTCTTTCGCGTCCACACACACCCACATCATGCATAGGCACTCGCCTGCAGGCATAACCAAACGAATTCGTAAAATTCGATGAACAATGAACCAACGTTAATAACTTTACACGTTCAGTTCTACAGATTGGTTGCATGGTTGAACCATTGATTCAATGATGTATTGGTTCACTCACCCACCCATACATTGAGTCACTGATTGATTTATCCATTGATTCAGTGAACCATTGATTCATTTTACGCCGCAGTAACGAACATTTAACTGATATGACAGCGATGTTCTCCAATTGTAAAAAAAGTAATACCATAATAAGCAATTCAGTGGTTTACTAAGTTGCTGACGTAAACTTAATGTTCTTCCATTGCAAAGTTGAAACACTACTAGTATTGATATGCGTTAAACACACGGTCCTTGAGCAGAGGTCACTAGTATAAGCATAGGTGTCTTCTGTTTTGTCAACGTACCAGCCCAACAGATCGCCTTGTCATCAAACAATATGTCCTCTCTCAGAATCAAGAAATCTATTACAGACGGGAATTCCGAGAAAATCACCAATGCCGTTATGTCGATAATAAATCACACATCATGACTTTAATCAACCCTAAGTGTATCTCATTGGCGCCTCTAATGTAAATGGCTGCTAGGATGTGTGATAAATGCATACAACACACACACCTGAGGGTAATCACAGTACATTCAATCGGTGCTCTTTATCTGCTGGAATGTATATCATACATTGAACAAGACCTGGTCCCCTACTTCCCTCACAATACGATAACTGTAATGACCGAGTTGGTGCCTTATCCCGTTAGCACAGAGAGATGTATTGAATCAATATTGCTGATGCAATAAGAGGCATTTTGGGTATAACTTTATTTTATAAAAGCCAAGACCATCACACCTTCTCGCTAAATCCATTATTTGGAGAGGGCTGTTAAAGCTTTATGGATACATTGGATACATGGATACATTTTGAAAAAGGGTTTTAAAAGAAATTCTGGAGTTAACGCTTTGATTATGATAATGTTAAATCTTCATGTAAGTGAGGTACCCTTGAGTATGGCGTTCAGCATCATCCCCATTAAATGACTTTGGAATATGTTTTTTAATGTTTAGACAAACGACGTTATATATTTTCGTGTGTATAGTATTACTATTGAAATCGTACCGAAATATGACATAATAACTGAATATCAACATTAATTCATCCAGTTGCCATCTTGGCTTAGCAAGTTCTCTATTCTCAGCTGTTTAAACCAGACTATGCTATGCATTGAACAAACTTTGAATTAATTACATGTGCCATTCATAAGAGATTTCGTTCAGAACAATACACGCGGTTACAGGTCCGAGGAAAAGCCCCGACTACCTCCGTTAGGAACGCAAACAACGCCCTCTGTGGTAAACTGTATGCCTTATATGGTCAATTGGATAAAGCTCAAAAGTCAGATAACTTCCGTTCGGAACACAAACAACACCATATATGGCAATATGTTAACCCTTGTATTGTACTACAAAATAAACACATCTAAATACACAACAACAGATGGCACAAATACACGGTGTGGGTAAATATACACATCTAAATACACAACACCAGATGGCACAAATACACGGTGTGGGTAAATATACACATCTAAATACACAACAACAGATGGCACAAATACACCGTGTGGGTAAATATACACATCTAAATACACAACAACAGATGGCACAAATACACCGTGAGGGTAAATATACACATCTAAATACACCACAACAGATGGCACAAATACACCGTCTGGGTAAAGTGGATACCATTATTCGTGGTCCTTCTACAGTGAGTCTATCTATATAGCTTTGTCGTTTATAGCGCGGACTCTGCTAGATAGAAACCCGATTTCGATTCCCGATGAGGCACGCAAAACCATAAATAACTTTGTTGTCTTAAGTACATGTAGTAATTCGTTACACCTAGTCTACAAAGGCGAAAAACACATAGATGATATCATTTGCAATACTAGGCACGCAAGGTTTGTAAGAGGGTATAAAATTCCATGTGTTAAGATACGAAGACAAAGTATTTTATTAATGATTGGAAAATAACAATTTCTGCAGGATTTTACAACAGGTAATTTTTATCGCAACATAAGAAACCGGTGTTATTTTCATTTTAAAATTAAACATTGGCACATTTTGAACCGCCAATGAATTCATCAAATTGCAGGACACAACGCATATAAGAAAGACAGAATAAAAACATCAAGTCTTCTACTTGTCACGTAATATAGTTACAAAAATAAACGCTGTAGAGCATTTCTTATCTTTTAAAGGAGAGACACGTCAACACGATCAGATAACATTTAATCATTTACAGAAGAAAAAAACAATCCTTTCCAAATCATCATGGTCTCGTGCAGCAGACGATAAATGAAACCTGACTCTGTTTGATTAAGGACTATCTTAAAATAGAACGGTTGGAAAATTCGGCTACCGGGATAATGGGATCAATCTTCGGCCGCAAAAATTCTATAAAAAATTTTAACCGTTGAAGTAGATTTTGCAGATAGGAATCGTTTTAATAGTAAGTCAACATTCTTCTGACAATGCATATTAGGTGTGCCTTTTTTTCGCCCTACTTTATGTTATTGTTACTCACAAGATGGCGTGTCGGATCGAGGAGCGAAAAATCTACAAGGCAGAGAATAGAGACAAGACCAAATATCACGAGACACAAATTAAAAATGCTGCAATGTTTTATTTTCAACCTGCCAACCTGAAGCGCAATCCAGCAGTCAACCTACTATTAGTATGGAGCATCAAGTATATAGAGACTTGAAAACCGAAGTATGTTTTTTTTTGTTTATGTAAGTTTATTTCTTAACAAAAGTATTTCTGTTTGACCCTCAAGTATTGTACTTAAAAGATGTAAAGCATATTGTTGGTCAACATTTTATCCTCCTTTTAACAAAAGTGCTTCATCTAAATAAAAATTCCAATTATTTGTCGGCGTCACAGACCAGATCACTTACTGTTTTGTATATACGATACACAATGTTTTTATCTCACCATGAACATCATGATCTAAAATGAAAGGAGTCCAATTCGCGGAAAAATGTGGTGGCTGAAACTGTTTAACACACGATGATTATACATAAACTTAGCTTAAAAATAACTTTTGTGTGTAGGTTTCTTTAGTTTTTCCGATCGATTTCCAAAGATGGAAAGCAAAGTGCAGATATAAATCGAAGACAAGTTCAGGTGTAAATGGTTTTAATGTACCGAGGACGAACAGCATTTCAAGTTCAGTGATATTTTCACTTTTAAACATTGCAGTTTTCCAAATTTGCCGGGGTAAATATTCTTTACATGATCGAACTTACCGCCATCAAAAACAAACTTTAGGTGAAATTACCGACGATAGTGTCTGGTGACGTGAAGTCCAACTATGTCTGATAAAAAATAAAAAAAACACTATACACATTGTCTCCGTAACACTGCAAGTGACATATGTTGGAATCATCAGGGTCTCATCTTGCCACAGTTGGTTTCCACAATGACGCTGTTTGACAAAACCATTACTATTTGTGTAAATATTTATTTCATTGTTACTGGGAATAAGAATAATACGTATATGTATTTATAATGCTGGTTTCAGCTGTCATGAAGACTGGTATATTGGAGAGAAGTCTAATGGGGCAGTGCTATTCAGTCTATCCATTTACTAGCAGCGATGATGCCCTTTATGAAACCGAAGCTCTGGATTCTCTCAGTAATTAAGGACAGGCGATGTCCCAGCATCTAACAGACAATATCCGTGAGGAATACAAAAGACTTTTGCTAACGTTGACGTGACGGATACAACAGTGCCATAGAAATGGCAACAGAATGGTTACGATCGGCCATGTAAATATAGAAGATGTATTTGGTGAACGTGACACGGTACCAATTAAAAGAGCAGTGAAGGGCAAGTGGACAATCTGGTGCTTTATTTATTGATATGATTCTCCTGTACCTGACCGGATGTAACATACCTTTACCCGGAAAACCGTAGTGTTCCCAATCACTGTATACAGACAGACGTGTGTTATTTCTAGATGACATTTGGAATTTTCATAATCGACCCATCTATATTAAGTATTGCTTTATTTTAACTAATGTAGGCAAACGTGGACTGCCACATTTGACTCAAGGGACACAGTTACCGGATGGCTAAATTAAGAATATGTACGTGATTGTATGTCTCTCACAAGGAAGAAAGGAAATAAGAAACACGTGACGGATGATAATATGTAGACTCTTGAGAGACTCCGCCTTTCATTGGCTGTGAATAATAGGTGTTGCCCAATGACAAGCCTCTATTAACCCATTGTTTCCAATTTGGTGTTGCATTGGAAATTTATCATGTGAGAAACACCTAAACCAAAAAGTGAACAATTTTGATTGTATTCGTTTCATGTAAGGGGTAACAGTTAAGAATAAATTAAGGATGGTTCTATTTTTTGCTAAAAAAACTGAGTCAATCTGTCACAGGTAAAACTAGGTCGTTGATTAACGTCATGGGGCTCTAACATTGGCACTTAATCGTAAACAGAGGAAAACTCAAATAGCAAAATAGTAAAGACACAAAGTGTATGTGTGCTCTGAATTTCCAAGGATATTGCTAATATGTGCCGTAAATATCACATTAGAGGTCACCCAAGTCAACAGAATTGTTAATTCTGACCTAACTAATGGTCAATTAACCGAATTTGAAGAAAAAAATCCTAAAAAACAAAATAAATGTTCATGTACATAGCAGAATTTGGTCAGGACTCTATAACCCCCTCTCTTCTAGCCAAGAGTTTCATTCTGAGCTTCTCTTCAATGCAGAGTAGCTCGGAATAAAACTCTTGGCTACTATAAGGCATGCCTTGTTCTATTTCTTAAACACCACGTGAAGCCATTATGACGCTTTCAATCTTACAAACCATGCCATTAAGCGGATAGTTATCGGTGTTGATTGTTACTATATCGAGGACTCAATATACCGAGAAACAGTGAACAATCCGGAAATTACAGTTTGTATGATTTCTTCCAGACAAAAGCTATTGCACTGATCGTCACGAACGCGTCTACTAGGCGGTCAAATCTGCTCACAAGCGCTTCTTTCTGGCTAACCTAGACAGGGGATGGCTTCATTACCTTGCTTCCTTTACGTTGCTTTTATTCTTTATTTAGTTATTTGATCCAGAATAAATACTCGCAGTATGTTTAGCTGTTGCTGAATTGGTCGTTTGGGCTATCCATCACAACTGTCAGTTTCTTAACCCCGGGGATATGTCCGTCCCTATAAACTGGTCAACATTTCAAAACCAAACCTCATTTTTACCTGAATCGGGCACTGTTGTAGTGTTTTTTTGTTGCAATTTTAGCTTTTCTACAGCGCATAACTTATTTTTATATTCCAATTTTCTAGGTCAAACGTTACCATATACTGTACTTTGCTTTACAGAGCACATCTCGATAATCGTGTAATTTATTTATCGAAGACGTTTGAACCTTTTCAAACATATTAAAATGAGCCGTGACAAGCATTGCATTCGTTTGGTACACGAGCAGGTTGCTATGTTTTCTAAATTTTTTAACTGGGCTGATAGACAACCAGTGTATAGGAAAAAGGGGAATTGTTTAATCGTCTGTGGTGAGTCGGATGATGATTCTTTATCACGAACAAGTCGGTGGATTAATATCAAAGGTTTATTCTTGTATTACTGATATGACAATCTGCAGCAAGCCATAGTTGTTTTGAACTGTGCAGAAGACATTTGCAATTGTAAAGCAAAGTCATCCTTATTGGTTGTAGCGTTTCACTGGTTGAGGAAGAGAAAGTGGCTGTAGGCCTACACATATCTCCTGGCTGTATTACACTGACATTAACTCATTTAAGGAATAAAAGAAAATCATCAACACGCCGTATCAAACTAATAATAATAAACAGTTAACATGTTTTCTAGAGAAACGAAGATCAGAATTTCAGTTCTAAAATTGAATTGGAGATTCAGTCGAATTCCTTACATTCATTAACGAAAGTTCAGCAAATATGTTAATCAAACATTGAAATTGGACAATTTTCATGACTTCAAGTACCCTCTTGCTAAGAACAACATATGACCGTTTATGCGCTGTTAAACAAACAATTTTACAGATTATCTGATTGAGTCTGGGGGTCGGTTAAACTTATAAAAGTCAATGATTTTCTACATGATCTTAATAATGGAGGTCTGTCTGGAGACTATTAAGTCAGTTGCAGACAATGATAGTTCTGAGTACTGGTAATGGCTGGCCACAGGTGACAGGTTTAAACAATTTTATAGACGAGGCAGCCCAAGACAGAAATCGCCAAGATGATCAGAGCTGATGTGAAATGTATCACAGTGTGGATAAATTGATACATGGGAATGTTAAATGTCTCCACAGAGACAGAAACTACAAACATCATGCTTACAAAGAAAGCTGTGAGTTAAAGAGAAATATTAACAAAGCACATTCTTACAGGACTCCTCCATATTTTTACATATCTCCCGAGACAATGTTTCAGTTTAACATATACATTCGCCTAGCCTTAGCCGTAAGGAAAATCAAATTTGGGGCCTCTTTAGCGACTAACCCCAGAGACCAGAGCTTTACCAGTTCATTAAACTAATGGTGTGATTAATTCAATCCATTGATGAGCGATCGGGAAACACAAGACAACGACGACTTAGGCAAGGATGTAGAATATGATTGAACCAATCACATCATCTACATGGTTATCCCTGCTAGGCAAAGCTCTCTTTTCGCCAGATAGTCAGTCAATGGTAATCGTTATCAGAGGCTATCCACAGAGATTCCATGTAGTCATTTTTGTACACATACACATTCTGTGCATTTTAAAAACATACATCAAGTTTATCAACCTTAGACTATTATTAAATATCACCATATGATACAAAAATTTGTTCTTCGAGTATCCTCTCGGTGTCGACTTTGTCTCAGATTTACATATTTTACTAAATTTCTTTTGCAACTTTATATCATCCCCGCGTACAAGTTATAAGACAATATATTTAGTTGAAGACGCTGACAACAATTTTAACGAAGAAGATATCAGCAGTTATTTATTTATTTATTCGTTGATGTATTGATTTTTTGATGTTTTGATTTATTTGTTTATCTATTTATTTACTTCTTTATTTATTTAATTATATATCTACTCAACAGGACTAAATACTACTTACAGATAAATTGTCAGTAATACTATTGAAGGAAAACTGTGATTAACCCCATCTTACATTGTCTAGAGCATATAGTATTGATCACTCCACCAACATCAAAGTATTTAACTGTATAGATAAGTCACCACATTTTCGGCGTCTCCTTCACACTGGCAACATGTCATAATAATTGGGTTGTTTAAGCACACTGCTTGACACCATTAATTATATTTCATATAAGTAGTTCGTAAGTGACCAAAAGTGCGTCACACAATTTTAGAATAAATTTGGTTCCAACAAAGATAGAAGCGTCGCTTGATTAGACACTTTATTCGGTTACTGCCGCGTGGGGAATAGTAAAGACCTTTCGATTGATATCTCGTAGAAGCCCTTTCTGCCCCAATTCATAATATAAATATTGATAGGAACAGAAGAAAAATTACAAGTAGAACTGTAAATGATTTTCGGTCCAGATACCTTATTACGGCAGCCAAACACACCAATGTAAGCCAACGATGAACACACGGCTCAGATTGTGTGAAACCTTTTAGTGTTCTGTGCAGTGGTCTTATTTTATATTTATGTTGACTCAATTATTATGAGCATGTTTGTTGTACCCTGCTCCTAAATTAATTCATGTGTGTCCATTTGTGTGGTGACATAAACATAATCGTTAAAATAACAATTTATATCGCATGCAGAACCGTTCAATTATTTCGAGCTTGTAAAATTATTCATAACAAGAGGTGGACTTAGAGAACTGTTGAGTTGCCATCTGAAGGTACGTTCACACCTGCGGCGCGGTGCGGTGTGGTGCAGTGCGGTTATAACCGCGCTTGGATTCTTCAAGCTTAAGTCAATCAGCTGTTCACACCTGCGGTGCGGTGCGATGCGGCGTGTGGCGGTTCAAAGCGACGAGCGATTGTCACCGCGCCCGAACTCTTCTGTAGTATTTTTCCGCGCGGAATCGCTTGCCGCGTGGTGTTTCGGTTGGGAAAACCCTGGGTAACGTCATTTACTTTGACCTGAATTGCAGTTTTCAATCTGTGACTAGGTATGGTGTTGTGAATGTTAGTAACAATCAGTCCTTATAGGAAACTTGTTGATTTCAGACTGGTTTGCGCCACCACACATACAATGGCAATTAGCATCTTCCTCGTCTAAAAGATTCTGCAACAACTTTGCAGGAGTTGTCAGAGACGACATTGCCTCAGATTTTGCTGGCTCGGGGTAAACTAGCACATGTTTAACATCATTTCTGGAAAGTTATGTCAGAAATCTACCTATCCGCCGCACCGCACCACACAAGTGTGAACAGTACATCGCATATGACATCGCTTAGAGATTCTTCATAGCGCCGTATCGCGCTGCACCGCGCCGCAGGTGTGAACGCAACTTTAGCAGACTGTTGGTTGTCTTTTCAGCGGACTGCAGTTCAGTCCTCTTAACGGACGGTCGATTAGTCCCCTTAGAGGATTGTCGGTTAGTCCTTCTGGCGGACTGTCAGTCAGTTCTCTCAGCTGACTGTTGGTCAATCCTCTTAACGGACTGTCGATTTTTTCTTTTAGCGGACTGTCAGTCAGTCCTCTTAGCGGACTGTCGGTTAGTGGTTATAGCGGACTGTCTATTAGTCCTCTTAGAGGACCGCTGGCTAGTTTTTTTTACGAGGACTGTCGTTTAGTCCTTTTAACGGACTGTCATTTAGTCATTTTAGCGGACTGTCGGCTAGTCTTCTCAGCGGATTGTCTGTCAAGCAATCTTACTGAACTGTCTGTTAATCATCTGTGTGGACTCTCTATTAATCATCGTAGACAACTCTCGGTAAATGTACCTAGTGAACTGTCTGATAATCCTCTGGTCAGATTGCGGTAAATCCAGTTAGCAGATTTTCCCTCACTTCATCGTTTTCCTTTAAAATTAGTTTCAGTTGTATATTGGAAAACAAATTACATTTAAATATCAGTCTTAGGGCAGGTGTTTGCATTAAATCTCTCTATTATTGACTATTTGTGCTGTAGTCACTCAAATCAATTGATTCTTTTTCTGCTGCTAATCGACTATATATATTAAGTGGTGATTAACGTCACAATGTCGTCAAGAAAATGGGTCTAGCTTAAGCATGAAAGTTCTCCCGCCTTTTACTAATTGGACTTAAAATTTTTCCGCGAAAAGTTTTCGCCTTAAGATGCTGTCGCCTGGATGAAGCACGATCTTACAGGACAACAAACGTGTAAGGGAACATTTGATTTTTTTTTTTTTTTAATGTCTAGATTGTATGGGGAAGTTTATTAAAGCGCTTGTACAGGACGTACGATAAAGACCACGGGAGTGCTATGGAATGGAATGGAAATAAGTACTGATGGCGCATGCAGTTCCAAGTCATGCGCGCCATTACTTTGCATTGTTTATGTCAGTAGATCAGTTAATGTTAAATAAGTATTGACTTGGCGTTTTTATAGCGATCAAACGCGTGTTTTAAGTGTACGCAGCTACTGCTTTAAACACTTTGTCGCAACTTTTATTCGGGTTTAATGTTGTCTATATTAGGCCTCGATATGCCAACACACACTGAGCGATTGAATAGATCATCACGCAAACCGGAGTGCTATGTAGAATCGTGTAACTTAATAATTTGAGTTTAAGTAACAAGTTTAAATCGAGTGGACTGTACAACACAATGCCTCTATTACCAATACACCATCTAGAATAAATCACCCGTAACATATTTTTAAACCATGACAATAATTTCAGTATAAAATGGTTTATTATGTGATCCTTATAACCAAAATCGGACGCCTCAATTCGGTCTGTCGGTGAAATATTTGCCATATCGTTTCAATAGATTGCGGATGTGGTACACATAGGTCACATGATCATTATAGACCAACATGCTCCTAAGCTTCGTGATTATTTCATCGGCTCATTTTATCGATTTGAGGGATCGCTTTTTTACATTTTTGCAATTAGTGAAGTGGCTTCAAAAAGCCATCGGCTTTTTAAAACATGTTGAGACTGTCATTGCAGATGGATCTATATCTCATGTGGATTCTATAGCTTTTAAGGGCTCTACCAAACGCGTCCAAGAAACAGGAATCGGATCAGGCCTCAAGATAACAAGACATGTACACTGCCACAATTTCTGTAACAATTTCAGGATCCTAATGTGTGACGATTGTGTAGATTAAATGGGTTGTTACACACACATATGCAGTCAGTGGCATTCCAATCATTAAAACATTGCAAAACAAAGGGAATAAAATGATAAAAGCAATGACAGTTCCTACACTTTGTTGCTCTGTTCTGAACCATCCAGGAATTTGTTTATCAGGGTAAGTCTGGTATATCAGCATGAGTATATATCTCCTGGTGAAGAGTAACAAATCTGTTTATATGTCGAATTAGTATGCCACTGATATGACGACTTTACACTTTTGGTAAATGTTGGGAAACCGACAAGAAACCACGAGCTGTTTCACAAGTAAACTTACCATTTGTATCTACATTATGATAACAAACACAGTATATGTTACCTATAAACAACAATCTTAACTGACAAAATAAAATTAATAAAGTGATTAGTTGTTGTTTAGACTCGATTTAATAAGCAATGTTTGCATACAGCCTAACTGTTCTAATACCGTTGAAAAGGTTTTCTCTTTATTACCCATTACATAATGTATCCAATGATAGTACAGCAGGCTGATAACTGGTGTAACGGATATAGCAATGATGGAATGTAACACAGCTCGCTGCGGGGTTGACTCAACAGGCTAATTCTAAAGAGCATGTAATGTTAACATTCAGTTCAAATCTCGTATGCCTATCTGCAGATCGTGGACCTATTTTAGATAATTTCACAAAGAGAGATAAATTCCGCAAGTTCGAACTTTTTTGTCTTATATAACAAAATGCCATTAAATGAACTACCTCAGTACTTCTTTGGATCTTTATTTCATAGTTTTCAATTTTCCCTCTTTTTTGTTTTCTTTTATTTTAGGGGTGGGGAATGAGATCATTCGAAATATTAATGCTATAAAAACAATACATTTTTGTAAAGTATTGATACAAAACGGAAATCTTAATTCATGCTTAATCAATGTAAGAATAATTAGAAAAGGCTAGTTTATCCTCCCAGTAAACTAGAGAAGTATTCATCCCTGACATATAGCCGTATGCTGTACCATGGCTACATAGATTATATAACAAAGAAACATGCAAAATAAAAAGATTTATTTCTAGGCTGTAATTGCGATAGAACCCAACGAAAAAATACCGCACCTATAGTTTGCAAATCTGTATTCATCACAAAGAGAAAATAAAACGTTGAATTTGGTTGAAGGCTCAATCACATCTTCATAAATCAATTCCATTAATTGCTTTATTGTTATATTGTATCGTAATACCTTTTCAACTTTATCCATACTCAAGTTATATCATCAAGTCCTTACAGAAGTTCTGCTTTACAGGAAATATATTTAACTGCAGGAATTAGAAGCTGGAAAATGTACAAATAAATTCAGTCAAAAAAGAAACTTCACACTCGTTTGGATGTCGATAAGTTGAACATACAAGAAAAGTGGTTTTGAATAATGA